>OX377622.1:103536732-103787043 GCA_947397865.1 Polietes domitor | reverse complement strand
GGACCTTGGGCGTGGCACTTACAATTTTCATTTAATTGTGCCCTCAAATGAAATCATTGATAATGATTTGATTCACATATATTAAAATAAGAAATTTATGGCGTTTTTCATTTCAACTTACATGGGCGTGGTTGTGGGAGGATTTAACCAAAAAATTGTTTTTGATCTAATTTGACGATTTAAGGGTTGTGTGCGAAATTCCAAGGTCCTAGGTCTATTCCTTCTAATTTTTGCCGCAGCTTATATGCAAATATTCCACTGTGCGACGCTACGGACTACCTTCATCAAAACAATATACTGCGCTCTGTATACGCAGCAAAGATAGATTAAAAACAAGTAAGGAAAGGTTAAAGTCGGGCGGGGCCGACTCTATGATACACTCCACTTTCTATCCGAATACAATTTAATTCGGTGAAAAATGTTAAATCGGAAAGGACATTTGTATGGGAGTATATTGAAATCTGGAACGAAATAGGTGAAATATAATTCGTATAGTTTGGCCCAAATCGGTTAAACATTTGGGAGCAACATTTGTATTTGCGCTATATCTAAATCTGAACCGATCTTACCCACTTTCACCATAGGTTTTTTTTACTTGGATTATAAGCTGTTGTGCCAAATTTAAAGAAAATCGAGTACAATATATGGTTTCTAAAGCGGAAAGAGTCAAATCGGGAGCGACATTTGTATGGGAGATATATCTAAATCTGAACCGATCTTACCCAATTTTTGCATAGTTTATAGTTGGATTATAAGATGTTGTGCCAAATTTAAAGAAAATCGGGTACAATATGTCGTCTCTAGAGCGGAAAATGTCAAATCGGGAGCGACATTTGTATGGGAGCTGTATCTAAATCTGATCCGATCTTACCCAATTTTTGCATAGGTGTTTATAGTTCGATTATAAGATGTTATGCCAAATTTAAAGAAAATCGGGTACAATATGTCGTCCCTAGAGCGGAAAATGTCAAATCGGGAGCGACATTTGTATGGGAGCTATATCTAAATCTGAACCGATCTTACCCAATTTTTGCATAGGTGTTTATAGTTGGATTATAAGATGTTGTGCCAAATTTAAAGAAAATCGGGTACAATATGTGGTTTCTAGAGCGGAAAATGTCAAATCGGGAGCGACATTTGTATGGAAGCTATATCTAAATCTGAACCGATCGTACCCAATTTTTGCATAGGTGTTTATAGTTGGATTATAAGATGTTGTGCCAAATTTAAAGAAAATCGGGTAGAATATGTGGTTTCTAGAGCGGAAAATGTCAAATCGGGAGCGACATTTGTATGGAAGCTATATCTAAATCTGAACCGATCTTACCCAATTTTTGCATAGGTGTTTCTAGTTGGATTGTAAGATGTTGTGTCAAATTTAAAGAAAATCGGGTACAATATGTCGTCTCTAGAGCGGAAAATGTCAAATCGGGAGCGACATTTGTATGGGAGCTATATCTAAATCTGAACCGATCTTACCCAATTTTTGCACAGGTGTTTATAGTTGGATTATAAGATGTTGTGCCAAATTTAAAGAACATCGGGTACAATATGTGGTTTCTAGAGCGGAAAATGTCAAATCGGGAGCGACATTTGTATGGGAGCTATATCTAAATCTGAACCGATCTTATCCAATTTTGGCATAGGTATTTCTAGTTGGATTGTAAGATGTTGTGTTAAATTTAAAGAAAATCGGGTACAATATGTCGTTTCTAGAGCGGAAAATGTCAAATCGGGAGCGACATTTGTATGGGGGCTATATCTAAATCTGAACCGATTTGCCTCAAATTAAATAGCGTTCGTCCTTGGTCCACAAAACTTACTTGTGCCAATTTTTGTTAAGATCGGACTATAAGTGCGACCTGTAGTTTGATTACAACAATAGATGGACAGACAGACGGACAGACAGACAGACAGACGGACAGACGGACATTGCTAAATCGACTCAGAAAGTGATTCTAAGTCGATCGGTATGCTTAACAATGGGTCTATCCCGCTTCCTTTTGGGTGTTACAAACAAATGCACAAAGCCATAATACTCTCGTGGAGTGTATAAAAAATATTTGAACCGTTTTGCATACATATATATAGTCAAAAACTATTTTAAAAATATTCTCAAGTTCAATTTCAGTCAAAATCAATATTTTTAGTATACCCGTCAATCTAGGCAGTAAGCGTACCCAAACTCGTCATTCTGTTTGGAACACCTTGAAATATCGTTCAAAGACTCTTTAAAATATATTTGAATCTGATATTGCCGGCAAGGTTGCTATCCTTGTTTATTTAAATTGAAGCAAATAAATATCCCTAATAGGTCACCAAATATAGTTATATTATTTCTCCAAAACATTGCCTGCCAAGGCAATGTGTGCGAAAATTTAATTTTTAGTGACAAACCAAAAAAACTTTTTTTTCGAAATTTGCTCTTTTTATTTTTGGATTATATAATGATAAATGCTAGTACAAGAGAGTTAGCGGCACTAGCAAGAAGACCGTTCTTTTTTTTCAAATGTAAATGTCTTCAATGAAAAAAGTTAGTTTTCTTTGAATCGCAAAAGTTGCAATTTTCGGAATATTTCAAAAAGAAAAATTTTTATTTATTTAAGAGTTATACAAATTTATAGAAAGTTCGAACAGTATGAGGTATGGTATTTTATGATACCATATTTTTGTTAGTGATATTAAACAAGTTGTGTTATTTCCTAATAAGTCCCGGGTTGTGCGACGCACCAAAATTTTTGGAAATTCCCAACGTACAATATCCAAAAACTTAGCAGCTCTTGCGACTTTTGTAGATTTCACTAAACGAGTAAGACGATTTTTATTTGAATTTGAGAAAATCGGTTCAGATGTAGCCTCCATAGCCTCGTCTTTTTATTATTAGCCCTCTAGAACCCACATTTTACATCAGAAGTTTATGAAATTTTGCAGATCATGTGATGTTTGGTATAAATATATTTTTGGAATAACCCCCCATATAAATGCTGCCCATAGATTACACTATTACCGCTTTAGCACACAAATATTACATCGTATATTGATCAAATTTTGCAGATCATGTTATATTTCGACTAGTAATGCCTATCGTGAAAAGGAACTATATAGCCGCATTTACAACCCCAAGAGTTGTTGCAGACCACCTATAAAGGTCGTTTCGATTTATCTCATTTCCGCTGTCTGCAAATCTGCATTTGTTATCGGATCTTGGTCAACATTTGTAGCTCTTGTTATCTTTAATATGAGAATTTGAATGTATTCCCATTCCCAAAAAATAATTGTATGCGATAATAATATGAAATTATGGGAACATTGGCTAATATTAACGAATATTAATCTATTTGCCCATACACATAGAGTCCAAATCACGTTATATCAGCTAGCAACATTTACAATAAATTTTGCTTTGTACGGGACCCTTCACATTTAGGAGTATTTGACTAAAGATTCATAATTTATATGGACTACATCAAATCGTTCCATCTATACATATAAGTTTAGTATTCAGGTATAAGCGCAGGTAGTGGTGTCGGGTATCATATAGTCGGCGCGCATGACTTTAGCCTTTTCATACTTGTTGTGAATATCAACTTCCGATTCTGGTCAATTCATTAAAGATAACTACTTAAATTGACGTTGAATTTTATAAGGAAACGAATGCAAATCCTTATTCAAAGTTGTATGGAGTGCCTGTCGGCTGAAATCCGTGTCCAAACTACAGCATCGAGTTTTACAGCAGCAATAGTTTCCGGCATACGCACTGAGGGACCTCGAACGGAAATGGCTAATTCCAATGTGTGATAACGGCGCATAATCGTAATTCTTGGTTCGTTACCACAATCATCCATTTTCTTTTAATATACAGACCACGCTCTGGAAAAGGAAAATAATAATGAATAGCAGTCTTCATGATCCATCCTGTGGATGTGTACCTTCGATATTTGTGTAGCTATTCTGTAATGGATTAAAGCTGCAATCTAAAATGCTATACTGTGAAAAAACTTCAATACCAAAAATGATCCCGAAATTGTACTATAACAACGTTCGATACAATTAAACCTGATGATATACGTATGAGACTATAGGCAAAGTGTGGTTAATTGGAGTTTTTCGTTTTTCATTTCCTCATCTTGTCGCCCCTTTATAGGACTTCAAAGTTGCAAAGGCTAAAATTTTTTAAAAAATTATTTTAAATACTTATTTGCATCCTATGATAACAGTGTCAGTGTCAAATTAATGAGAAGAAAATCTGTTAAAAATACATCAAATATAATACTTCTATATGTATTAGTTCGGCATTAACAAGCATTTCATATTTACACCTTAGTTTATTCATATTTTACTTTTTAAGAGGAAAACTCGAAATGGTTGTAGATGTAGATATAGGCTTAAAATTTGAAGCACACATTTTCTTCTTTAATGTGGCATTTATATTAGTAGCGTAGGGAGAGAATAAGTACCTAAAGTAATTTTTAAAAAATTGTATCCTTAGGAACTTTTAAGGGACAACAGGATAAGAAAACAAGAAAGGAAGGTTAAAGTCGGGCGTGAAGAATATTAGAGAGAGATTACATTTTAAAACTTTCAAAAAAATTAAACGTTTTTATTTTAATTTCTGAGGAATTTAATTTAAAACATTGGGCTTTTATTTGTGAACATTATACAAGTTATACCAGACAGATATGTGGCTTAATGTAGGATGTGGTCCATACATACTTAGCGCTTGAAGTTCCACTTGTGTGACAATTTTTGGCCACATCATACCATTCCAACCTGATCTGAAATAATGAAATTTATTCCACCAATTACATACCAATTTTATTCAACGAAGCATATTATTGTTTTGTACTAACAAAGAATTCCTTTACTGTTTTTTGTTTTTTTTTTTGTCAACACCATTTCCAATTGAAGTTGAGAAAATTCCACTTGTAATTGAGAATTTCCATTTCATATTGAGAAAATTCCATTTGAAATTAAGATTTTCCATTTCAAAATGAGAAAATTCCAATTGAAATTAAGAATTTCCATTTAATAATGAGAAAATTCCAATTGAAAATGCGAATATCCATTTCAAATTGAGAAAATTGAAATTAAGATTTTCCATTTTAAATTGAGAAAATTCCAATTGAAATTGAATATTTTCATTTTAAATTGAGAATATTCTAATTGAAATTGAATATTTTCATTTTAAATTGAGAAAATTCAACTTGAAATTAAGAATTTCCATTTCAAATTGGTATAATTCCAATTGAAATTAAGATTTTCCATTTCAAAATGAGAAAATTGCAATTGAAAATGAGAATTTAGATTTCAAATTGACAAATTTTGAAATGAAATTGAGAAAAGTACATTTGAAATTGAGAATATTTCTGCTTTATCATAAATCATATGTGTTGTGAAGTGGTATATACCATACGTGACGATTTATTAAGTGTACATAATTAAATCAATTGTGCCACTGAAAAAAGGCTCATTCAGAGTTTTTCACGATCCTATGGTGTTCCTTGAACATGCCTCTAACGAACATGTACTTACACCTACTGGAATTATTATACGGAATAGATGAATCGGCTCATTAAAAACGCGATGAACAAGAGAATGAGTTCTGAGGAGATGAGTAATTTAAATGAACTTGTTGTGGTATACAATAAAGCTAGCTGACTGGAACAAGTCTTTGAAAACTGCCACTTGGTAATGATATCGCTTTTATTTGATCAAAGGTTAAGGGGGATCTCAAATCGCCAAATGTAAGACCGCAGAGATACAGCTATAAGAAGAGAATATACTACAAATTTAATGGAAATCTGTTAAATATGTGGTTTCTAGAGCGGAAAGAATCTACTCGGGGGAGACACTTTTATAGAAAATATATATAGTCTGAACCGATCTGGCCCATTTTCACCAGAGCGTTTCTAGTTAAAATATAAGTTGTTTCGCCACATTTGAAGAAAATATGTTAAAATATGTGGTTTCTAGAATGGAAAGAGTCAAATCGGAGGAGACATTTGTATGGGAGCTGTATATGAATCTGAACCGATCTGACCTATTTTTAACAGAGCTGTTTCTAGTCCAAATATATGGCGTTGTGCCAAATTGGAAGAAAATCTGGTGATATATGTGGTTTCTGGAGCGGAAAGAGTAAAATCGGGAGCAAAATTAGTATGGGAGCTATATCTAAATCTGAACCGATTTTCTTCAAATTAAAAGCGTTCGTCCTTATCCCATAAAACTTCGTTATGCAAAGATTCATTTAGTTCTAACAAGAATTACAACCTGCAACCTTTGATTACAAGAATATATGGACAGATGGATATTGCTAAAGTGATTCTAAGCCGATCTGTATAATAAACGTTGGGTCTATCTCGTTTCCTTTCGGGTGTTACAAACAAATGCACAAAATCATTACCTGTGGAGTAGGGTATAATGAAAAATTAAAACGCCTATTAACTCCATATCACCTTTAGTTTCAGGAGCAGAGTTACAAGCCGAACCATAATGTCGGCGGCGGCGGCGCTGTTCAAAATGGGTCGGCGGCGGCGGCTTTCGGCTGATTTGTCGGCTCGTTCTGTCATTCGATCACCCCTATTTATTTGACAATTTTGGGAAAATGGAAGGAATAATTTGTATTGGTTTTTAACACCTTTTCTTTTATTCAATGTATATATATATTATAGTTCAATATTCGTTAATATTAGCCAATGTTTCCATAATATTATTATCCCATACAATTATTTTTTGGAAGTGGGAATCTATTCTCAAAATTTATAATATGGATGAATTTAATAAATATTTTTGCAATTACTGCTTTTCATGTGAGGCATATTTGACCAGACATCTTGAATATCATAATCTTTCCAATGAATGATAATACTGTACCTACTTTGACACACTAAATAAGCACAATAGAGAAGCTGTTGTTTAATAAGGCTGTTTTTCTTTAAGCCGGGATAAGAAGCTGCGATAACAAACACATTGGTTTTGCTGTTGGTGATAATTTTAAAAAAGAAATTTTTATTTTGAGTTAAATTTTAACTTTTTATTTGGTTTTTTCTTATCACAGCTTAGTTATCCAGTCTTAAAGAAAAACAGCCTTATTGTTATCTATAGGAATACATGGCCACGCGTACTGGAATTGACTTATATAAATGCGACTTTCAAATCAAAATACAATCATTCAACTTTCTATAGACGTCATCATATGTAGGATACTAAATTCAAAGAAAGGTCAATATATTTCTTTCTTTTCTTTTTCTTTTGTAATTTTAAGTGGGTTGTCTATTTTGGTAGTAAGATTTGACTGAGTTAGAACTCCGTCAAATCTCGGAGGCGTGGTTGATATGAGTCGATATGAGTCGATGAAATCGGCGTCGTGTTGAAGTCGATTTGAGTCGACGAAATCGGCGGCGACGCGGCTCGTGCAGATCCATTCGGCGGCGACGCGGCTCGTGCAGATCCATTCGGCGGCGGCGGCTTGTCGGCTTAAAATCGGTCGGCTTGTATCACTGTTCAGGAGTATATCATCTGGTTCAAGTGTAATATGGACTTTCGGATAGTGTAATATCAGATATCAGAATATCAACGTAATTTTCATAAAGATCTAAGAAGATCTAGCCATACGTCAGTCGGTCTGTTGAAAATTTGTTGAGTAGTTTTTTTAGCCATGTTAAAAAAAATATATGCATTTTGTAATTTGTTTTAAATTGACCCGATGGCTTTGAATTACAAGTTGAAATAAATCAAATCAAAATACGCTAGAATATAAACTAAAGGAGTTAGGAGGTCCAAATATTTCATATATGCGCCTTACAATTGATGATCGATTGGAGCAAAAATTGGGTGAAATCACTCCAGTGCCAAATTTTTTTCCTAAAAGTGTCTGAAGATACCCATAATAAACCATAATATTTTTTCAAAATTTACAGCTTGGACCAAGAAACTCGGCAATAACCAATTACGATGATAATTCATAAATATGTATGTGTGTGTGAGTGGACTGGTAATTTATATGAAATTTCTATTAAAATATCATAATTTTCCTAATATAGTATTGCAATTCGATAGCATCCAATACTAGGGAAGTTTGGAAGTTTTATAAAACTCGGAAAACGTTTTTTATTCGAATGGTCTGCGACCCACTTTAATTTACATCCCACACAGATAATCGGATAATTTCATTATGTGGACTATCACTGATCTCCATGATAATACACATAGGCCCATGACACGATATATTGCTCGCAATATATGGATGTCTTTTATTGATTAATAGAATGAGCCGCCTAAAACTAATTGTCTAAATGTAAGTGTCGCCCATAAAGTAATCAACTAGGACCAAACAGGAAGGCTGACAAAGAGTATATCACCCACCTGACCGGGAAGGGTCAAATACACAAAGGGGGACGGCCTAAAAAAGTGAGTAAGACGTGTCAATAAAAAACCACCCACTTTGGGTAGGTGGCGGTGGTGGGTGGATGTCATTGGACAAAACTCCACACATTCGATGGAAGCAGTCGTACAAAACGATATAAATGTCATTATGTTTTTTATGGTTCCCACACGCTGGCAGACAGACCGACAGATACTAAGGGGAGTATGTTGTGACCACATAGGCCCCACTTCCCCCTTTTCACAGAGAACAACACACAACACGACTTTATTGTAATATTCAGCTGGTTGTTTTTGTAATCAAATTGGAGAATTTATGGCTATTGTAATATAATTTATATTGTTTTGCTGGATGGCTGGGAGAGGATACCTCTTCGTTGTTGCTCGTATGTCTCGTCATCGCATTATGATTGTTTGGTTTAATAATGCGTATGGTGTACATTGTACACTCGGTACTCCTGTCCATGTCTCCACATATTAACCCGCTCCCCTCCCAACCACACCAAATGCATGCAGTCATGTTCATCATATCACTCGTAAGGGTGTGCGTGCGTTTGAATGTTTGTTGGCCGAGGTCTGGGTGAATTGGCCGGGGTCCGGGGAATTCTATGAAATTTATGTACATTTGAAATTTATGACATTTGCATGTCAATTGTTAATGCGGCGCCAATGTGTCATCATCGCTTTTCATTCATTCATTCAGTCAGTCAGTCTGTCTGTCGTTCATATTGATTCATTCAATTTACTTCACTCCATCCACCATTCCATCAATCCAATTTAATTATTATTGTTTAGATGGCTTTCCATTGTCATACATATACACATATGTGCACGAGTATAGATCAGATTGGAAAACACACGATAAAAGAAGTTCAATTGAATTAAGTTCTAGTGGTGCAAATGTAATTAAATTGATAAATTATTAGGGGATTATTAAAGAACTTCTTCTTCGATTTAGAATAGAAATAATGCAATTGGTCAACAACAAACGACAGAGGTGAAGTCTCAAAATGATGAACTGACTACCGGACTAATGTCGATAGTTTATTTGTAACATAAATAATAGATAAGGCTAATGACGGAGAGGGATTGCTATGGAATACCAAACCCGACTGTTTTACAACTTCAATATTAGGGAGGATAATATCCGTCCAATATCAACACATTGTTAACTTACACCAGGTTAAGTCAAACCTAACGCAATGGCAAAAATAATTTACAAACTGAGGCTGTTATTGGGATGGGCATTGCAAGACGAATCTATACCACGACTTTGAACATGTCTAGGTGGATCATTTCCATTGCTGTTGTTCTTATTGTAAGCTTATTGAGGCATTGGCGTGCGGGCTATATAAACTTTTCTCTTGGAATAAAAAACTCCTTTTTGAAATTGCATTCATATCGAGCGAAATTGCATTCATATCGAGCGACAATTAATGTCAATTCTTTAATAATTGGTTTTCCAATGGAAATGCATGTTATGATTTGTCTAAATATAAAACAAGTAAGGAAAGGCTAAAGTCGGGCGGGGCCGACTATATGATACACTCCACTTTCTATCCGAATACAATTAAACTCGGTAAAAAAGTGAAAACGGGAAGAATTTTTGTATGATTCGTAATCATAGGCTAATATTACCTGGTCCAATTTGTCAAATCGGAAATATTTATATCGGTGCTATATCCAAACATGGAATATAGTGAATAACTTTCACAATAAGTTCATCCAGTTCAAATATTTCTGGCGCGGAAAAAGTCTATCCGAAATTTGTATGGGAAATTTTTGGGGCGACATTTGTATGGGAGCTATATGTAAATCTGAACCGATGACCCATTTTCACCATGGGTGTTTCCAGTTGAAATATGAGATATTTTGAAAGATTTGAAGAAGATCTGTTAAAATATGTGGTTTTTAGAGTGGAAAAATTGAAATCGGGAGTGAAATTCGATCTGACCCATTTGTGACATGGCTTTTTATGGAACAAATATAAGATATTTCGCCTAATTTGATGAGGATCTGTTAAAATATGTGGCTTCTAGAGCAGAAAAAGTCAAATCGGGAGCGAAATGTTAATGGGAAAACCGATTTTCTTCAAATTAAATAGCGTTCGTCGTTGTGCCGAAAAACTTCGTTGCGCAAAGTTTCGTTTGGTTCTGTCTACAATTGCGACCTGTATCGTGATTACAAGAATAGATGGACAGACGGACGGACGGGCATTGCTAAATCGACTCAAAAAGTGATTCTAAGTCGATCGGTAAAATTAACAATGGGTCTATCTCGTTTCCTTTTGGGTGTTACAAACAAATGCACAAAGACATAATACTCTCGTGGAGTGTATAAATAGTTAATGTTTGTGAAAATAAAATGCAGAAAACAAGAGTGAAATCCGGTGGTCCGAAAGTTAAAATTTTGAACAATCCGGGGACGGTGTAAGGAAAAATCAAAATATAATAAATTGTGCCAAAATTCATGGCCATCGGGCAGCAAATGCAACAGACAGGCAAACTGACATGTTTACTGTTGGAGATTCTAAGCCGATCGGTATTTTTAAAGGTGAGTGATAATGTGTAGGATAGTGAACCAAAGGATACACACAATTATAACTATAGTTTTATGGTTTGACTTTGTAAATCCTCCACTAAACAAAGGAATTAGGATGATCAAATATTTCTTTGTCTTATTTATTTTAGGATTGATTCTTACCAGTATGACAGATACAATTGAACAGTTTATTATGTATATATTTATTATTTTAGCATATCGTGAAGAGCCACATCATTTAATGGATCATAGCAATTGAACATTATTGGAAAAACAGAGGGGATTAGATTACACTGTGGAACAAAGAATATCAAGGTTCTGAAATATTTGAAATTAATTTTTGTTATTAACAATCACAATTCACAAATATACATTTGTCGGCTTGCATTTATTTTTATTAACTAATTAATTTATTAATCAGGTTATTTTAAAAGTATATCGGCTATTTTTTTTTTTGTTGTAGCTCTTACAGTGAAATTTGACGTAGATTATTAGATTAGCACCAATCCCGAAAAAATCTAAATTATTTAATATTTCGGAAATTTAAGTTGAGTTTTAATGTATTCGTAGGCTTATAGTAGAATTTTATTGCAAATATTTTTGTTAACATTTTGACCCGATAAACTCCAATTTGGAGGAGTTTTTTACCATTTTGCACAAGTAGGACCAAAATGACTCCTATATTCTAGTTTTTGAGTAATGTCTATTTGAAGTGACAGGTGACTACTTTCTCGTGATTTTTATTATTTTTGCAAACACCCGCATCTTTGCAAATAAAAAAAGTATATTTTTTGGTGTCCGTTTTAATTAGGAAAAATACCAACGTTTAAGAAAATTTGCATTCTTTCGGTGAGTGGTTGACCTGTTTTGAAAAAAATATTTGCAGGTGAGTAAATTGGAACATATTCAATTCCGCCTTGAGGGGGGTCATGCATTGTGCAGTTCACTTGTTCATCCAATCACTTCCTAATAGTTTCAAATTTATTGTGTTGTAACAATAAAACACATATGACCGAGGATGAAATTCGCGAATTTCTGCAATATTTAAAATCAATAAGGTGGAACTGCGTAAATTTTTGGGGGATTTTGTTCGCATTGGGGAATGCTTGCGTCCTATACGCCAAGTTATGACATGTAATCGTTTTGAACATATTCAAAGTTCATTTCAATGACGATCGCGTATTGAGAAATGTAAACCTGGTGATGATCCCTTGTATTTCAACGAACTTTTTGCTTCGGTCACAAAGCTCCAGCGTCTTTGTGATGATGCGCTACGTAGATGAAAGGAAATCCAATTAGCCGGCAAATCCTCACAAGGTTGGGGAGAAGCTGTTTATACTTTGCGATTCTTCAGGTTATTCAGGACTGATTGGTAGATACCGCATAAAAATGAAGAGCATTTTATCATATTTTGAACGTAGCTGTGGTAAACCGATATCTTCTCTACAATACACTGAATAAAGACGTCCTGACTTCAGAACAGAAGTGACAGAAACACTTTGTTTGATTAACTCGGTGCAACCTGTCAAAAGCGGTCGTCCATCTTCTTCAACACCCAGCAGCTAAAAAGACGTATCTGCCAGTGTGCAGTATTAAATACGTTCAAATAGGACACTGGTTTGTCCCCTCTGGCAAGAAAACGTGGAAGTATCTCAGATGTAAATCGTAAACTGAGCCATTTTGCATTTAATGTAAAATCAATTTATGCAACTCAACAGTTTTTAAATATTTTTACAACTTCCATATAAACAATAAATAAAAAATACAACTTATTTTGATAAAACGATTTTGATTTACATGTCTGTTAATAATACATAATGCATAGGACCGCCTCAAGGCGGAATTAAATTTTTCACCTGTAGAAGATGAACTAAGGATCAAATGAAAAAAAAAACAACTTCAGATTCGTGATCAGCGAATAGAAATTAGCCTAATAAAAAATTGGGGGTCAAAACAAAAATTCATGCATTAGAGGGTTAATTGGTTATTACACCCACCACTATAGGAAGGGTACACATTATATATATTGATGATCGTGCTAAAATTCTAAGATCGCGAGGTCAAAATTATGCACATGTCTTATTGCTATAGATTAGATGAGATTGGAAACGGGGAATGCCAGAGGGAAATTTCTTTTTTCATAAATTCGTTTGAAATTTGTTATGTACATACATTCCGCATTTATCGCGAACGGACAAAAATGGATAACATACTTTTATGGAGTGAAATGGGAGCGAAAGAGGATAAAATGTGACCAGCAAATCGTTTACAGCTAGAAACATGAAATTCGCTTAAAATCGGGGGTTTTTTGGAAATACGTGCTTTTAAGAGATAGACTGAAAAAAGAATCAGAAAGAAAGAGATCATGAAATTTGAAGCTTTCATTTGGTACATATATCTAAAATTCATTTAGACGTAATGTAAAGGAATATTTCGAAATATGTACCTTTAGTGGATAATGGGACGAACAGAAATAAAAATGATACCTGCCAATCTGCTACATCTTGAACAATGTGCGTTACTTTTACAGCTTAGACGCGGCAAATGAAGAGATGTTTCGAAATGCATACTTTAGGGTTCAAAAGGAGAACAAGAGATAAAATTGGTACCAACCAAATGGATTCAGCTAGAATTATAAAACTTAGTTGTGTTCGTCCACACAAAAAATAAAAGGATTATTTAAAAGGTTTGTAATTCCGTGTCCGTATATATAGGTTCATATTGTCCGTGTAGAACCTACATTTTACATCGGATCTTGATCAAATTTTCCAATTCATGATATATTTCAACAAGGAATACATTCCGTGAATGGAATGGACTATATAGACCCAGGCTATGGTATAACCCCCAAGTGTTGTTATAGGACCCCCTACAAATGTCTGTCTTCATTTGTCATCAGATCTTGAACAAATTTTTCTGATCATGTTATGTTTACTCTCGGATCACCAACCAGAAACTTGGGCAATATATGTTTTCAAATAGTACCATACAACTATACCTACGATTTACACCATTACCGCTTTTAAACCCTCATATTACATTGGATCTTGATGATGAGATGAGTTCATGGATTATTTCACATAGGACCACCTTCTGTTAAAGTAGACCATATGCGTCAATGTTTTCATATTGTCCCCATACACATGGTTCCCTGTTTTGATGTAGACCCCACTCAAATAGATACAATTTTAGACGTATTTATACACTCCACGAGAGTATTATGTCTTTGTGCATTTGTTTGTAATGCCCAAAAGGAAGCAAGATAGACCCATTGTTAAGTATACCAATCGACTTAGAATCACTTTCTGAGTCGATTTAGCGATGTCCGTCTGTCTGTCTGTCTATCTGTCCGTCTGTCCATCTATTGTTGTAATCAAATTACAGGTCGCAATTATTGTCCGATCTTAACAAAAATTGGCACAAAAAAGTTTTGTGGACGAACGCTATTTAATCGGCAAATCGGTTCAGATTTAGAAATATCCCCCATACAAATGTCACTCCGGATTTGACATTTTCCGCTCTAGAAACCACATATTGTACCCGATTTACTTTAAATTAGGCACAACATCTTATAATCCAACTAGAAACACATATGCAGATATTAGGTAAGATCGGTTCAGATTTAGATATAGCCCCCATACAAATGTCGCTCCCGATTTGACGTTTTCCGCTCTATAAACGACATATTGTACTCGATTTTCTTTAAATTTGGCACAACATCTTATAGTCCAACTAGAAACACAAATGCAGAAATTAGGTAAGATCGGTTCAGATTTAGATATAGCCCCCATACAAATGTCGCTCCCGATTTGACGTTTTCCGCTCTATAAACGACATATTGTACTCGATTTTCTTTAAATTTGGCACAGCAGCTTATAATCAGATTTAGATATAGCTCAAATACAAATGTTTAACCGATATTGGCCAAACTATCCATATTATATTTCACCTATTGCGTACCAGGTTTCAATATACCCCCATACAAATGTCCTTTCCGATTTAAGTTTTTTTGTCGCACACATACATTTACAGGAGACAAAATTCCTTCCTGTTTTCACTTTTTCACCGAATTAAATTGTATTCGGATAGAAAGTGGAGTGTATCATAGAGTCGGCCCCGCCCGACTTTAGCCTTTCCTTACTTGTTTTCATATCACGTTATATTTCAGTTAGGAACGCTTCCGTTTTGTTTGCATATCACTCAAGGATCGAGTTATAACAGCAAATCTTGAAGAAAATGATCTTTATATTTGATCCCAAGACGCAGCTGAAATGAGAGAGGATTACACAGATTTTGGAGTACCATACTGCAAAAAATGTTCATCAATTTTCGTTAAATGTAACTTAAGATGCAATTATAGTATACTGTATAATTTATATGAATTTTGTAAAATCGCCCCTCATAAAGGTCTAGTAACCAAAACCTGCTATATACGCAGGGAGTGGTCCTTCCTTACTTGTTGATATGTGTATTAATTGTTATAAGTATACGACCTCGAGCATGAATTATTAACGGATATTTTTTGATATATTTCTCCGGTTAGACTTGGGGAGTACTTACTCTTTACTAACGGTTGAGCTCCTTGAAATGGACATAACATGTCCGTCCAATATTATACCATCTGACCGTTGTACTCACAGTATGATCGAAATGAATTCACTTAATAGATTGTAATTCCATAAACAGTTAACTTTGTGGAATAAAATCTATTTGCACTATCCAGATACAAGAAGCCAGAAAATGTTGGTATGCCTTTTCGAGGTACCCTCTTATACTTTTACTCAATCGGAGGCAAACTGTTTCTAAAGAAGTCCAATAATACCGTTCAAATGATTTCAAGTGTTGTGGTATTGATGACATTCTAAAGCCATTTAACAATGATCACATCTACCTCTCCTGCTCTGCCTATTGAAAACTAAATGCAGCCTAAACGACATCGCAGAGGGTCTTACCAACAATTTGTTGCAGACCATTTTCTGTGCTTCTTTGCAAATTGTAACACTGGCAACTACATGAATGTGACAAGTTAGTTGAATTTGGATTCCCTTCACACACATCTACCACTTTACTACCCACTAATTTTCTACTACCTCCTCCTCTACACACTAAGTAAATCTATTCTAACTAATAGTAGCACTCCTTATCTTAGCATCCGATTGTCATAGAAACATACAAGAGTACCTACACTCGTAGCAGGTATATTTAACTAACCTGATAATAGGACTGTTGACAACTTGTTAACAGCTTAATTTATGTGGCAAAAGGCAACAACAATAGAACTTGATAGCACCGACATCAGCTACATCGCCATCATCGTTGCCGCCGCAATCATCTTTCTTTGCCATCAACTTCTTGTCATATACCTTCGCATGAATGTATATTAGTATGTACATAGAGCGGTGGACAAAAGTATTCGTCCTATTTTGGATTTTTACACACTACACCAATCTATAACGCCATAAAATATTCGGCTTTAAATCACCAGCTGAGTTGGAATAGGTATAAAAGACACAAAAGTTGTATGCCGGACTTGAAGGTAAAGTAAATTCATTAGGGTGTAATGGACAATGATGCACTAGTTTGGAATACCGATCGAATTCAGGATTTTTTATTGTGTCATGTCCGTCGGTCAGTCCATGTATTCTTGTAATCAAAGTATAGGCCACAATTTTGGTTCGAACTCAACTAAACTTTGCACAAGTGACTCCTGTGGGTCAAGGATAGACGCTATTAAAGTATATCGGTTTAGATTTAGACATTGCCTCCATACAAGCATTTTGTAGTGTTACCTCCACCGGGCGTATACTTTTGATCGACTGTGTATGTGGATTGCAGTTCCTTTTTCTATTCCCCGTAATCAAATGCATTCGGGAGAGTTAATGCAAATGTTATGCTAAACTTTAGCTCCGCTTACATTTCATGCATTACGAGTATGTCCACTTATACGCACGCACTCTTCGCACAAAACTTCCGACAACGCTTCTAATGGCATTAGAACCGAGGAACCACTTAAGTGATTCCATCGAGCAGCAGTCGTCTGTCTGGCCAAACTCCTACCATTTTCCTTGCATGTCATCTTGTGCCTAGCCTGGCCTGGCCTTGCCTTGTCAGGTCAGACCAGACCATGTCATTTACATACATCTCGTTAAGCTCGTTAACGTTGTCCACTAATTTTGTTTACATAACTCTTGTTTCCTAGTCTCGGGCTCCTCCGGCCAGTGACTAGACTCTATTCCTGCCTTGCAGCCTTCGACTGAATGGAAGTTATCTATACTTCTACCTCCGTTGTCCGTTGCGAAGACGTAAATCATTTTGTAAAATGATGAACCATCTGAGCGTGTGGAGTGTTCATTATAAACATACTTTATACTGTAATTTTATGTAGTAATAATAATAGAGAGAGAGAGAGAGAGATAGAAAAAAAGCCAAACAATAGCAGTCGGGTTTTTGTCATTTGTCAATGTCGAGTGTTAAATTTATTTAGATTTTTTTTTTCTAAAAAAGTAGACGTTTTCATACTTCTACAGTTTGAAGATTTGCTGCTTTAGGGGGTTTTAATGCAAATCCTTTTTTCCTGTTGATGGTGCAAATTGGTGAACCGATGGCTATTAGCTGGAATTGTTATTGTGTTGTCGTACAAACGTAGCTTGTCATCGTATGAATCATCTGAAAGTAGTGCTGGAAGGCCAATGGTTACTTCCCAAATAACAAAATGTTTGCACTATGATTAGCTATTAAATTGAACAGTCGTTTTGTTGCATCATGATCCTAAAAGTAAGAATTTCGGAAATCCATTATATAGGGTTGGCCATTTAAAACTTTAAATTAGAATCGGCTCATATTTCAACTAAAAGAAGTAGGGAAAGGCTAAAGTCGAGCGGGCCGACTATATGATACACTCCACTTTCTATACGTATACAATTCAATTCGGTAAAAAAGTGAAAACGGGAAGGATTTTTGTATGTTTCCTAATGTAAACCTGACCCAATTTGTCAAACCGAGAAGAATATTTGTATCGGTGCTATATCCAAACATGGAATAAAGTGACCCACTTGCACAATAGGTTCTTCCAGTTCAAGTATAACGTGTTATGCTCAATTTGATGAAATTCGTCAAGCGAGGAGCGAATTTTATATTGGAGCTATATATAAATCTGAGCCGATATGACCAACCTTCGTCATGCGTGTTTCTAGTTAAAATGTATATTTAGCAAGATTTGACCATCTGTTAATATTGCTATTGGGGTGGAAAAAGTCAAATTGGGAGTGAAATTTGTATGAGAGCTATATATAAATCTGAACCGATCTAACACATTCTTACCATAGGTCTTCTTAGTTTAAATATAAGATGTTTTGCCAAATTGAGAGACAATCTTATAAAATATGTGGGTTCTAGAGCGGAAAAAGTCGAATTGGGAGCGAAATTTGTATGGGAGCTATATATAAATCTGAACCGATCTAACACAAATTTTACACAGATGGTTATTGTTGAAATAAAGGGTGGTGGTAGGCCGATGTTGAATGTGAACCACACCTAACCGTCAATTTTTTTCTGCATTTCATTTGACATTTCTCAATTTCAGACTAACTCAATTTGACCCGTGGAAAGATACACAATCGAGCAACGCGCTAAAGTTATTCAGACTTATTATGAAAATGGGCGTTCAAATCGAAATGCATATCGTGCACTTCGAAGAAAATCAGTGATGAGACACATTTTCACTTCAGTGGATTCGTCAATAAGCAGAATTGCCGCATTTGGGCGAATGATAATCCAAGAGTGATTGTCAAAAACCATTGCACCCATAAAGAGTGACTGTTTGGTTAGTGTTGGCCATTATCGTTCACTGAACGGATCGGTCCTTTTCGTTCCGATCCGGCAAAGGAACTCGTTCAGTATTTTCGTTCCATCGTTCCTTTTGGATCCTTCGTTCATATTCATTCGTTCAAACGTCACAACATTGTTTGTTTACTCGTTCAGTTTTTTTTTTTTTCAAAACAATTCTGCCAAACTAGAAAATTAAAAATATATTTAAGTATGTATATATAATTTAATTAAATATATATTGGTGGTTGTATTTAAATTACAACAATTGTTAATCCATGTTATGTGTAATGTGAACGGTGTGTCAGCACCAAGAAAAAATCGAAAGAAAGATATAGGTGTGGACGATATGTGGTTTCAACAGGACGGTGCCACTTGCCACACAGCAAACGAAACAATGGCTCTTTGCGCGACAAATTCAATTGTCGTGTTATCTCACGTGGTAGCGATGTCAATTGACCGCCAAGATCATGTGATTTGACACCGTTGGACTTCTTTCTTTGGGGTGTACGTCGATAAGTCAGCAACAATTGAAGAGCTACATGATGAGATAATTCGGCACATTAACGGCACATTTTGCCGATATTTTGTTCAGATTTCAACCATACCAATATTTTCATAATAAAAATAAAGGACAATAATTTCCTAAATAATTTGTATTTTATTAAAAATCAACATCGGCCCTTAAAATTTAACTACCCTTTATTTCGCTCATACATATAAACACAATACTTCAAATGTAATCAAAAAGTCAATATAAAGCAGCAATCTTCAATCACTTATCCGAGATATTGTGCGTATTTTCAGTCTTAAAAAATGTATGATTCCAGCTACAGCCGTTTTGTTGCACCATGATCAATTGATCCCAAAAGTACGAATTTCGAAAATCCATTATAATTCGCTTTCACAGTGGAATGTACAAGCTACAGCCGTTCGCTTAGCGCCAGTTTTGGAATTCTATAATGAAAACTACTAATATTTTATAATTGAAAACAACTTGTTTTTGACGTACAGTCCGAATTTATTGACTATAGCTCTTGACGTTTGATTGGTACTATTTTATAGGGTGATTTAGTAGCCTAAAGTATAAATTTGCAATTGCAATAATCAGGGGCAACAATTATCTTAATGAGACGAATGTAGGCAACAAGTTCAAGTAGAGTACGAGGCATAAATCTTCAAATACTTATTTGGAAAACATAATCGTCGTAGCCCATTTTTACGGAAGCTGGATTGTCTTAGAATTTTACTATGACCCTGAATGGGGTCCAAGATGAATATTTCAAGATATTGCAAATGTAATGACAAAATGATTATACACTCCACCCTTATTGAGACAATATTCGTCGAAGATACATTTAATATTTGTACGATATATAACGCCCGTTTATACACTAACCCAAAGGAAATTATTATGGTTATAAACAGACTTTTATGCCAATAAAAATAAAAGCAATATTTGAAAAAAATCGATCTTTTTCTATTTTACAGTTTGCCAGATAAAATAATTTATCTGTATAAATCGGAGATACGTTTGTATAGTCCACATTTACATCAACTGTTTCTAGTATTATATTTATATACAATGTAAAATGTGTATTCTAGAGCAGTAATGGGGTAAATTGGAGGGATATTTGTATGGAGGCTATATCTGAATCTGAATCGATTTCCTCCAAATTAGATAGCGATCGCCCCTAACCCAAAAATATTACTTTTGCCAAATTGCATGACAATCGGACAACAATTGCGATATGTAATTAATCAGTTGATAATAGACTGGAATCCTTGATAAAATGATAAATACATCAATGCCTAATTAAATTTCATGTGATAAAAGAAAATACCTTCACATTAAAAACTCATTTCCCTCAGTTCTATAGTGATGTTGGTTAGACTACTCTTGCTTTCGGCGCATCATATGTCAGTTTGAATGCAGCTTCATTTCAATGACTGATGGTTATTTATAACCAGACAAAGTGATAATCTCATTCTTTGTGAAAACACTTTGTATATTGGAAATCCCCACCCATTTCCAACTGACGAATTTCATGTTCAGTCAAGGAGATCTCACAAACTTCCAGTAGATTTCAAAATTATTTCTTCAAACATAATATATGGCAATATCAAATACGTTCAACAATATTCAACAAAATCGTAAGACCTTCACACTTTTTTCGATGGTTTAACATTGAATTCCTCTACTGTTATATGTTAGATTTAGAAATTTTGGGCGTCTCCTGTGAGTACCCAAAGACCTATGTCATAGTTTTTTCTCACATATTTCTCTGTTTGTAAAAATAAACCCAAAAACCCGCCCATGTGTAAACCTTTTTTCTCTAAAACCCTTGTCATGCAGAACTTAATTAAAATAAAAATTTTTAGTTGTTACTATTAACCGAAGAGTATTGTTTTTGCTGTATTTTTATTTTATCTGACATTTTGTTAGTAATTTGTCATATGTCAAATGTTTGCCAAAACAGACAGATACAGATACCTCCTCCAAAATAAAAATAATTCATTTATTTGTTCTGTCATGTAATGCCCTTCGTTGGTTCTATTCAATGAAATTGTATGCATTCGAACGACTATGTTTGGACAATAAGGTGGGTATCACTAAATGTAAGCATTCTAGCTATAGTTATCAGGATATAAAAAAATAAAATTCTCTAAAAATCGTGTTCGTATATTCGAACATTGTGCTTTATGCCTCTTTACATATTTGCAGTAGACATAAATCATTATAATCGAGTAGAAACGTAAGTCATTAAGGTTTAATACGAAAAAGACATATATCGAGTTTGTTATTTCTTTATTGGAAAATAATAAAATTAATAAAATCTGAAAAAATTTAGACGTAAATATAAAAGTTAATGTTTTTAATTTTTTATTTAAAAAGACATTCAATTTTATTATTAAACGATTTTTTCACTGAACCAACACTCAGGGGATGTCCGCTATAAATGCAGTGAATTGCGTTGGTGGAAGGAAGATCAGGTATGGGAAGGAAGTCCAATAACATTTTTGGAACTGGGTTGAGTAGACCATTTTTGTAGAGTTTCTTTTTACAGTGGGTTACAAGTTTTCATTTTTTGGTCGAAAGGAGCATTATACTGGGTTAGAAATGTAGTTTATGTTAATCTCTGAGAGAATTCTTATTGTCAGAACTCTATTGTCGTATTTTATGAGGATGATTTTTGTGGAAAGTCTTAACCCTCTAGCTCCTCTCTTTATGGATCAAGTTGGCCTTTTTCCGAGAAAATCAAAAAAGTCCATTCAAGAACGGCGTTTAAGGATTAAAATGTTCCAGCAAAGATATACCATCGATATATATTTTACATGTATGTATTTTATATTTGGTTAAAATTGTTTCTATAAATATAATGCTGGAGTTTCTACTAAATAAATATTTTTGAAGACAAAAATATAATAATAGAATCTTTTCCCGGGGGCACAGTCTCTACATAATTTGATAAGAATAAAATTATAGCGAACAGTTTACCTTAAACATGAACTACGTTTACCTTTACAGTGATTCCGAAATGAATACAACTCTGGCCGCTGGTAAACTCCTGACCCACTCTAAGGTGCCAACTTATGTATGCATTTATATTTGGGAAACCTTTATCCAGTTTGCGTTGTTTTTTCTTCTTCTGGAAAGCAAATTAGAAAATAGATGAAAGAAAGGCTTTGATGACAATGGCTATGCTGCTCATAATGCCACCCACTTTACCATGGCCATGTAAAAGAAGGCGGAATAACAGGGAACTAGAAACCAAATGACAAACGGATCTACGTATAGACACTCACAAAATGTCAAATGCATTGTTGGGCTGTGGCATTAACCCTCCTGTGCACAAAAACTACACGAAGAAACCGAAATAGAAATGGTTTTCCACTCGCAGTGCTCTTGTCCCTGCCTCATTTCAGGGAGATGAATTAGTGATGATAGCAGTCACAAATGCTGTTGTTCTTGATTACTCCGTCAGATGATGATGATGGCTGTGCTGCCACTGCCTTGATGTTCAAGGATATTTTCCCCATTTTCCAGTCGTGCTCTTTAGTTGGCTTATCTTCTGCTAGTTTTCCTCTAACCCTAGAGGTCGTAAATAATTAAAGTTTAGATGCTGTTGCCTGAAGCCATGATGAGCTACGCTAGAAGGGGGTAATAAGTACATAAATTTACTTTGACAATTGTTTAATATAATGCATTGTGATGCATGCAACATGTGCAGCATGCTGCTTCGGGGATTTTACAATTTCAAATGTCAACTCTTGTAAATTAATGTCTCTGTGTATGAGTTAGTACATCTAGACTATGATTAAATGGATAATTACAACAACTATCGATGCACATTAAAATCATTGACATTCTGATTGGATTCGGGAAAACCATAAAAGCGCCATAAATTTGTGGCCATAAAAAGTGAGGGTGGAAATACAATTTTGTCAATGGAAATAAAAATAATTTCGAGGTTGAGGAAGAATTAGATTAAGGGAATTAAATGGATTAGATACGGAATAAATTTTAACGACCAACAATTTAAAACACCTAGCAAAGAGGTCATAAACTGTTGGGCCGCCACATAGACAACCTTCAAAGTCCTCAGTTTTTTTACACCAAAAATCTCTTTCTTTTGAACTCACGTAAGAGCGGTTTTAAGCAACAAAAAACATTAAACCTACGTACTTAAATGTGATGTATTGTTACAAGTACGCTGCAACAGATAAGTGTCGCAAAATGTGCTTCAGGACGATTATTTTAATATATATATCTGACTGCGTAGACACGAAAAATAAAAGGTTTCTTCCAAATTCGTACTTTCAAGGGATGCAATGGGTACAGAGGGATAAAAATAGTACCAACAAAACGACTTACTACACCATTTTCAAGTGTAATTCAAAAAACACCATTTGCAATTCAAAAATTCCATTTGAAATCCAAAAAAATGTCAATTGAAATTCAAAAATTCAAAACTCATCGTTTGAAATTCAAAACTCGTCATTTGTAATTCAAAACTCGTCATTTGTTATTCAAAACTCGCCATTCAAAACTTGTCATTTGTAATTTAAAACTCGCCATTTGAAATTCAAAAGTTTTCATTTGAAATTCAAAAATTATTCGATTTGAAATTCAAAAGATTCCATTTGAAATTCAAAAATGAAAACAAAATTTTTTAAGAAAAATATACATTAGGTGGGGTAGCATTTTTTTCTGCAAATTTGAATATTCTGCAGTTTTGAAAACAAATTTAATAAAATGATCAGCAACTAATAATTATAATGATGCAAAATGTCGGTAATTTCATATATAGTTTATAACCTTCATCAGAGAGCATCTGCATATAATTTATAAGGACTTGCATTTTACCTAGGGTCGGATTATTTGCGTGGGAGGTACAGCAAATAATAACTATTCTAAAGTGATTGTAAAACCATTTCCAATACTAAATTGTTACTGATCAGTTTTATTTTAACCAAAGCTTATGCCAATTTATGTGAGAGGTCTTGCAATATCGATCATATTTCAGGTGTATACATATAACATCTACGAAACAAATTTCTCAATGGGTAATGTTCTTATTTTTATATCCTCACTCCACAGACTTTCTATCCATCAATCTAAAAGGGGGTAAATCTGTTTTCTAAACAGCAGAATATTAAAATTTACAGAAATAAATAAATGCTACCCAACCTAATGTATATTTTGCTTAATTAATTTTGTTTACCCTTTTTGAATTGCAAATGGAATAATTTTTGAATTAAAAATGGAATAATTTTTGAATTTCAAATGAAAACTTTTGAATTTCAAATGGTGTCTTTTGAATTACAAATGACGTGTTTTGAATTGCAAATGACGAGTTTTGAATTACAAATGATGTCTTTTAAAATTCAAATGATGCCTTTTGAATTACAAATGACGACTTTTGAATTTCAAATGTTGTCTTTTGAATTACAAATGACGAGTTTTGCATTCCAATTGGCATTTTTTGAATTTCAAATGGAATTTTTAAATTTCAACTGGTGTCTTTTGAATTTCAAGTGATGTCTTTTGAATTACAATTGAAAAAGGTGTAGAATGATGAAATATAGTGTGTGCATCCCTCTTATTGCGTAGACACCAGATTGCCTTTAGAATAAGAAGCTGTTCTCATCCAGATAACTTCTAATTTGCATGTAAAGAGTGATTTTTTTGAGGTTAGGATTTTCATGCATTAGTATTTGACAGATCACGTGGGATTTCAGACATGGTGTCAAAGAGAAAGATGCTCAGTATGCTTTGACATTTCATCATGAATCGTCTTACAAACGAACAACGCTTGCAAATTATTGAATTTTATTATCAAAATGCGTGCTCTGTTAAGAAAGTTCATTGCGCGCTTCCATTTTATGGTCAGTTTAATCGACCCACTGAAGCGGCTATTCGGGCTATTGTGACTAAATTTCGCACCAAATTTACATTGTTGGACATTAAACCACCAACACGCTTACGTAGAGTGCGAACTGAAGAAAATATCGCAGCTGTATCGGCCAGTGTTAATGATGACCACCAATTTTCGATTCGTCGCCGTTCGCACCAATTGGGTCTCTGTTACTCAAAAACGTGGAAATGCCAAAATTGGACTAAGCGGATGGACCACCTAAGACGCAGCCGCGGTCAACATTTAAATGAAATTATCTTCAAAAAGTAAATGTCATGGACCAATCTAACGTTTCAAATAAAGAACCGATGAGATTTTGCAAATTTTATGCGTTTTTTTAAAAAAAAAGTTATCAAGCTCTTAAAAAATCACCCTTTACATAATGTTCTATAGAATTTTTGAAAAGTATTATAATATAGCAATCGGGCGAAATTCTTCAGCATTCTGGAAAGTAGATTTAGTGAGTATGGTATTAAAAATATGTGTTATGTATGGAATAAGTTTCGGCAAGATGAGTTTGACAAATTTGGGATATAAATCATCCATACCTATAACCTCCCCTGATTCACACAGTAAAAAGAGAATTGCTTTTCAGAAGGTACGTTATGATATGATGAATGAATATTTAGAAGATTTTCTATTGAATTTATTTGTTATTAGTTTTATCCGTCTCTGTTTTAGAATAGTATTTATTTGATTTTCTTTTCTAAAATAGTACATTGGTCAAAGTCAAAGAAATGTGCTTGTCGATGTGCACTGTTTTAGCTGAACTCATTTTCTACCGCATAGCATTTTATTCGAAAAAATCCATTTTGATGGCGCTTCTACATGGTCAGAGGAATTGACATGCTAAATTTCATGATTCCAGCTGTAATCCTAAAGTTGGTAACATTTTTATCCCTTTTGGTCACGCTCTCACCTTAAAAGTACAAATTTCGAAAAATTCATTTATGTTGCAAGTCTACGTTGTCAGAGAAATTTACACACCAAATTTCACGACTATAGCAGCAATATTTTAGTTGGTACTATTTTCATCCTTTTTTGTCCCGCTCACACCTTATAGGTATAAATTTCGAAAAAATCGATTAGGATTTGCGCTTCTACCTTGTCAGAGGAATTTACAAACCAAATTTCACGGCTATAGCTGCAATACTTAAATTAGTACCATTATTATTCCTTTTTGTCCCTCGTAACTAGGGTTTGCATCCCGGGATTTCCCGCGGGAAAATTCCCGGGAATTCGCATATTTTTCATTTCCCGTATCCCGGGAAATTCGTACGGGAATCCCGCGGGAATTCAGTTAAAACTTTTACATATTTCTTCGCATATTCTTTCTATCACTTTCACAATAAAATTAATAAAATTAAAATTAAAAAATTAAACCTAATTAAAAGCGATATGAGCTTTTAATTACACAGTACAACACATGATTTGCCAACTCAATTCTGAGAACAGTATGTGAAATTATACCCAAAAAGAATAATTTCTGCATCATTCGTTTTGCTTTCTTACCTGCCGAAATATTTTTAATATCGATTTGAAGTTAGTACTATCGTATAGGGGAATTTATCATGTTTTGCATTGCTTGCGGAGGTTTTATGCAGTTTGAAGAAAGCACCGAAGATGAAGACATTGTAATTGGTGGACACAGTGAAAGAAACACGCCCTTGAATAGTATTTGTATCTCGGATGACGATACAGACTCAGACCATGAATATGAACAACCTACGAAGAAAACAAGATCATCAGAACCACAAGCGTCAACTTCTGCAAGCATGGATATTGCCAATAATTGAAAAATGTTCTGAATTTTGTTTTTATGCATATTATAATTGCGTATTAATTGCATATTATTTTATTTTCATAAAGTTTTTATAAATTAATTTTTTTTGCATTATATTTTTTTAATTTTTATTTTTATTTTATTTTTTGAAATTCATACCTTTACTCAATTGCGAATAAAAGCGAAACGCGTGCATCGATTTTCATGATCTTTGTCTCATTTTGCTCATAGGTTATGTGACTTTGCGAAAAAGTAACTACACTTGAAACTTATTTCCGTTTTGTATTTTTTATGAATTAAAAAAAATCTTCATTTTTTATTGGAAACTTATTTTTAACTTGGAAACTGTTGCTTGTATAGGAAAACAATATATGAACAGATTAAGGGAATTGTAATTCTTAATTTTTTAAAATTTATTTCAACTAAATCGGGCTACTGGCTGTCGAGCTATGTCAAACAACAGGGCCTAAAACGTGATAAATTCCCCTATACGATAGTACTAACTTCAAATCGATATTAAAAATATTTCGGCAGGTAAGAAGACAAAACGAATGATGCAGAAATTATTCTTTTTGGCTATAATTTCACATACTGTTCTCAGAATTGAGTTGGCAATCAACGAACTGAAAAATGTTGTACTGTGTTAGGTATGTCAAATATTGTAGTTGGATGACAAAATATTTTTAAGCTGCGTTCGGATATACACCCAAAATCCACCTTTTCGGATTTTTCCTGTGGAACTCCTTATGAAAAAATGTAAAATCCGTTAAAAGTAGATTTTGGATGTGTATCCGAAAGCCGAAAATATTCGTTGAGATGACTGTCTAAAAATTTAAAGTTGTCGAAGCAACTGGACAAACATACAACTTAAACATTTTATTTAAAGCTCTACTGACTATTATCGTTCTCCGTCGCGTACACATTTTCCAATAAAATAAGAAATATCTGATGAGGCCATAGATTCATTGTTTGCTCATAATTCAAATATACGCTTGCATATGTACATACATTTAATTAATTTTGAAACTTGAAAAGATATTTGAATTGATCTCACATTGATTGAAATTCATATTTATTTTACTTTAATAAAATGTGAATGTTACATTGGAAAAAATTAGTTTAACGCATGATCCCGGGAAATTGAAAAAAAATGCTCGTGTCCCGGGAAATAAAAAGTACGGGAAAACGCAAACCCTACTCGTAACCCTTAAAAGTACAAATTTTGACAAATCCAGTTTTAATGCGTCAGATGAATTTAGATACCAAATTTCACGATCGTTGCTATAATAATTTAGTTGGTACTATTTCTATCCCGCTCACCTCTTATAAGTACAAATTTCGAAAAATCCAATTTTATTGCGCTTCTAAATGATCAGAAGAACTTACACATCAAATTTCAAGATTCTAGCTGCGATACTTTAGTTGGAACCATTTTTATCCCATTTTGTCCCGCGCAACCCTTAAAAGTACAAAATGCATTTATATTGCGCTTCTATGTGGTGAGCGGAATTTACATACCAAATTTCACGACTATAGCTGCTATACTTTAGTTGGTACCATTTTTATCCCTTTTTGTCCCGCTAACCTCTAAAGTATAAATTTCGAAAAATCCAATTTTACATGGTCAGAAGAACCTGCACATCAAATTTCAAGATTCTAGGTGCAATACTGTAGTTGGTACCATTTTTATCCCGCTCACCCCTTATAAGTAGAAATTCCGAAAAATCAATTTATATATCTACGTTGTCAGAGAAATGTAAATACCGATTTTCACGATTCTAGCTGCAATTCTTAAATTGGTACCATTTTTATCCCTTTTTGTCTCTTTCCTCCCTTAAAAGTACAAAAGTCAATGCAAGGAACACACCGAATTTCATGTTTCTAGCTACTGCCGTTTAGTCAGGACGAAAGTTCGATGTTTATCCCTTTTTGTCCCATTTTACCCCCTAAAAGTACGAATTTCGTAAAACCCTTTCTTAGTCTACGTCATATTTGGGAACTACCCTGAAAATTGCATGACCCTGGCTTCAGCCGTTTGGTCTGGCTGCTGGTCAATGATAAGTCAGTCAGTAACGCAACTCGTTTATATATATAGATATAGCTTAATACACACAATTTTTCAGAAATTGTTAGTCCTAGCAACGCGATATTAGTATCAAATGAAGGAGGACACTTCGGTTTTCGAATTGGAACAAAAATTTTAATACTTTATTATACTTCAAGTCAAACGGTAGAAATTTTAGGAAAAAGATCAGAAATTCATTTTACTTAATAAATTGCAATTGCATAAAAAACGGAAGCCCTCAAATATGTTGCAAATAAGTTTTAAGTGATCTACCTGTACTCTTCAAGTACATGCTATAGCGAATAATAACTCTCCGTCATACGCACAGACTTGCAATGATAATGAAAAGATTTCCTTCTACTGAATAGAAGCATGAGGCACAGCAGCACTGCACTGCATGCTTTTGATGTTGATGTTGGATACCAGTGAAAGGTGCGCACTTCTGGATGGATGCAGTCGTTCGTTCCCCTGTTGATGCTCAGACAGTAGCTGAGCATCAAAAACGCTTAGCCAACAATGAAAAAAGCACATCCACAAACGCATAAACATATCAAACAAAACGGAAAAAGACAAGCTACTCCAACAAAAACCCCAACAAACAGACAGATGGACGTGTGAGTACGCAGCGCGTTCGCTGCGCTATTTGTTCGTTTGTTTGTCTAACAATCTGTCTGTCTGTCCGACCGCTCGTCAGCCTCCACATTTATTTATTTGGTTGGTTGGTCGGTTGTTTGTTTGTTTATAACTTAACTTATTTGTTAATGTTTACAAGTAGTTCACTACAATTGTTAAGACTGTTTTAACGGTTTCGCTGTTGTTACTCATATTTTGTATAAGCATATTTCTTTGACACAGAGTCTTGGTAGCAACTCCGTTTGGATGATTGCGGTTGCCAGTGGCTGGTGGTGCTTATATCAGGGATGGAACGTCAGTATTTCATTTTAGTTCTCGAAGATTTGTCCAGAAGTAAAATAATAAGGTAAAATACAAGGAAGTCGAATTTACGTTCCATATATTTACAATACATTTTTAGAAACTTATCGCTAGGGAGATTTCGAAGTTTTCAAAAACAACAAGGACGCCTACAGCAGAGTAGAGGAATTTCCGTTTGGGAATAAAGCGACCAATACTCACCTCCGGATTGGTGGTATGGTGGGACGCGGTACGGAATAATTCACATCTCCCCATTTGTCCAAAGTACAGAGACTTATATTCGTTGGCATCACGGGTAGAGTGATCAAAAACCCGGTTCTTCTATGATGACTGATTTTCGGGTTTCTAGAAAACTGTGAAAAACCGGGTCCAACCGGTTTCCTTCGGGGTTTTTTTACAATAGTAAAAAATAGTATATTTTGATTTTTATGTCGAAAATCATAAGTAACAATGTCTTCAATTTATTATTTAAACTTAACGAATATATCTCTTGTTTTTATACACTTCACGAGAGCACTATGTCTTTGTGCATTTGTTTGTAACACCCAAAAGGAAGCGAGATAGATCCATTGTTAAGTATACCGATCGACTTATAATCAATTTTTGAATCGATTTAGCAATGTCCGTCTGTCTGTCCATCTATTTTTGTAATCACGATACAGGTCGCAATTGTAGCCAGAACTATATGAAACTTTGCACAACGAAGTTTTTCGGGACAAGGACGAACGCTATTTAATTTGAAGCAAATAGGTACAGATTTAGATATAGCCCCCATACAAGTGCCGCTCCCGATTTGTCATTTTCCGCTCTAAAAACAACATATTGTACCCGATTTGCTTTAAGTTCATATCTTATCAACATCTTATAACATAACCAGAAACACTTATAATTAAAGCGGGTAAGATCGGTTCAGATTTAGATATAGCCGCCATACAAATTTCGCTCCCGATTTGTCTTTTTCTGCTCTTGAAAACATATATTTTACCCGAATTTCTTCAAATATGGCACAATACCTTATAATCAAACTACAAACACTTATGGCGAAAATCGATAAGATCGGTTCAGATTTAGATATAGCCCCCGTACAAATGTCGCTCCCGATTTTACTTTTACCGCTCTAGAAACCACAATTTTCTTTAAATTTGGCACAGCACCTCATAATCCAACTAGAAACAGCTGTAATGTCGAACATATATATTTACAGGATACAAAAATCCTCCCCGATTTCACTTTTTTAACGAATTGGATTGTAATGGAATAGAAATTGGAGTGTATAATATAGTCGGTCCCACCCGACTTTAGCCTTTCCTTACTTGTTTTACTTAGAACTTTCGAAAGTGGTAGTTGTCAAACAGGGCTCATGTTTTGACATTTATGATCAGAATATTCTGGAAAATAATGAATATATTAACTCGTGAGCAACGCTACCAAATAATATGAATATTTGTACTTGAACATTTTTGCGCAAAGATCTTGGCCTACCCTTTAAGATATGATGTGCGTTATTCTTTCGCCGATGGGCTCTAGAGTAGTGTGTCATAAAAATCACGAAGGCGTCTATAAGTTTCTCGAATCGATGACCGATATTTTTAAAAATTAATCAATCGTTTTTGATAGGGCCAATAGGCCCTATACTTGTAAGTCATTTCGATTTCATACAGCCGAAATACATTTGGACATGCGTCACTCGGAAGGGATTTTGATTAGATAGTAACCTAAAAACGAGGACGAACGCCGCCAACGTAGTTTTTGATTTCGGCTAAACACTGGAGTAAGTTTTTCTGAAAAGTGTTCAGTAAAGCGTGCGATAATATTAAAAGTAGAGAATTATTAAGTCATACAGAAGCAGGGAAATTTACAACAATGGAAAACCGGTCGAGACCGACTTAAAAACCCCGGTTTAACCGGTTTTCTTAAAACCGTGAATTTAGAAACCCGACGGTCGTTTTCAGATGATCACGGGTTTGATCACTCTAATCACGGGCGCCATAAGAACTACTTCCCTACTGGTATGCCGAACCTACAACCCATCGATATTTGTATACCGTCCATCTAAGGAAGGAGGTATGTATAATCACTTTGTCATTCCGTTTGTAACACCTTGAAATATTCATCGGAGACTGCATAAAGTATAGTAACCATTCCATTTTAAGCGGTACGGTTTTGACCTCGATAGCTGCGATTGTTTTGCAAGTTTGTATGTGTATTCTTCTCATAAAAATGTTGTATACTTATTTTTGGAAAAAAAATTGAAAATTTTTTTCACGAATTATGACCAATTTAACAGTGAAAAATATAATCGCCTGTAATTCCTGAAATACTTTACCGATTTTAATGTGTTATTCCTTGTTTTGAAGATAATTTCAATTACTTTTAAATATTGATGTGGTGTTTTATAGCAGGGTTAGTTTTTTCAGTTTTTGCCATTTTAATTCTTTTATTTTGATTTTCGAAATGATTACACTAATCCACTTTGTTGAAATTTTACAGTAGAGTGTGAGTTTGAAAGCGTTGAAATGATGGCTTCTATTTTTTTACGATTTTTTACAAAATCAACCAGAATTACACTGAAAAATCATCAAAATTATAATTGTTTCATCAATTGATAAACACAAGGTATAAAAACAATGAAAAATACGTTATGGACAAATTTAATTCAATTTTTTTGTAGTGCACCATCAGAAAAATTTAAAAATATTTTTTTTCATTGTCACTGTTTTTATAATTTGAGTTTAATTAAAATTTACGAGGCATAACACATTAAAATCGGTTAAGTATTTCAGGAATTACAGGCAATTAAATGAACACACCTTTTTGAAAAAGTAGTATTTTTTTCACTGTTCACTCGTGAAAAAAAATTCAATTTCTTTTCTAAAAATACGTATACAATATTTTTATGAGAAGAATACACAAACTTTCAAAACAATCGAGGTCAAAAACCATACAGCTTGACATGGAATGACTCATATATATTCTGGGTCGTGGTAAAATTCTAGGACGATCTAGACATGTCCTTCTTTTGAAAGCACGCTAGCGGTTGGGATTGAAGTTGGGGGAAATCGGCCAAAAGGGAAAAATCTCTAACAAGAACTGAAAATACACCCCTATTATTTATTATTATTTAAGCAATTTGTTATAAAATTTCTGTTTTATATGCACTTACATTTTCGCGTACATATCTCTTGTAAATACAATTTTGAGCGGGCCAAATGGAACGAAAAGGGATAAAAATGATACCAATGATACGATAACAGCTGAACATGCAATTTGGAATGCACATCCCTCTAGTAGACACGTAAAATAGATGCATTTTTTTTAATTAATACTTTTAAGGGATACACTTCGAAAAGAGGGATAAAAATGGTACCAACCAAACCGCTGAAGTTGTAATCATGAATTTAGTTGTATGCATCCATCTAACTGTGAAATTTATATTATTAGGCAGAAAATGGGACAAAAGGGGATAAAAAAGGTACAAGCCTATATCGATTCTACTTCCGGTTATCACAAAGGGTCGAATTCATTAGGTCCCAAGTGAATGCATCGATTTCTCGATTGAAACTTGCACAACGACTACGTTTTGTCAAACTAGATAATTCCATACTGGGATGACGTAAAAACTTACATCACTTCAACTGCTCCAACTCTGGTGTTCATACAACCGCCAGTCGCTTGGTTTATACTCCTCTTGACTGCCAAAAAGAGTTGGTGGTGGAGGTGCTGCTGCTGCTGCTCACATTTGTACTGGGTTTATCTCATCAAGTGCCTCTCTGTGAATACGTGTGTATGTTTCAGCTTCTGTTTGTTGTTCCATTTCATCTTTTTCAAAAAAATTGGTAGCAGTCAGCAAGCAACCCACAAACAATTGGAGTGGGCCGGCATTGTTACAGCCGAGATAGGTGCTTATTCCGACTAACATGAGTTTTGTTCATAGGGGTTTCCATTCAGTCCATCCATTGTTGTGGAGTTATAATAGAGTTGTTGGTCATAAATTGTGAGTTATTTAAAGGAAAAGCTGAACGAGCATACACGGTTAGTTCGGAGGAATAGAGATAGTCGAGATTATGGATTAGTCTCCTTTGTTCAAACCATGTAAAATATGATTAGTGACAATAGACATATTTCATAAAGAGGTACCATGATGGGAAGGCGTAAGAAAAAGCATGGATTAAACGAATCATTATTTTCCCCTGCTCTTTAAAACAAATAAAAGGCGGAAATCATAACTTACAACTTTAATTAGTAAGTAACACTTACTAATGCAAGAGAGTATCGGTAATGGCTTGTGACACTTTTTGACACACTGTAAAAAATAACTCGCCGTCGTTGAAGCCGGAAATATAACTCAAATGAAAGGCACCACCTTACTGTTGAAGACAGAGTACGAACAAATCATGTTGGAGCGTTTAGTCTTTTGCAGACGGTCCTTGTTTCACAGAACGTCACATTCTCTTAATAGAAATAAGGGGATTTCATTGGGCATGTCTAAACACTATGCAATATTTACTGTTGATTAAAGGGTTAAAATTATGTCATTTAAATGGCCCATGGCTGAGATGTCCAATCGGACTGAATATCACCAATGGTTTGTATGATGTTGTTCAACAGATGGACAATTATGCCCATGTGCCTGTAAAAAATGAACCATATAAAGAGTTAAAATGAACAAAAATTTAGGAAAAATTAACTTCGTGTAGCGCTAAAGCAATATTTCCTCTTATCAATTTCAAACATTTCCTTGAAAGAAGGACATGCTTTGAACTTGATTCTTATTCAATTTTCCTTAAAAAAGTAAATATTTAAACTTTACTTAAATTGCAGTAATTTTTTCCTCAAGTCAAGTACATGTTTACTAAATCTAAGTAAAGTTTTGCTGAAATTTTCTTAAATCTAAGTAGATTTTTCCTAAAACAAAGTAAATATTTACTAAATTTAAGTAAAATTTTCCTAATTATAAGTAAATTTTTACACGAAACACGTAAATTTTTACTAAATCTTAGTTAAATTTTGTTTGAAACTAAGTAAATTTTTCCTCAAACACTGTACATTTTTACTGAGGACAATATTACTAAGTTTTTTCCTCAAAACAAGTAAATTCGCTTCAAACGTAAAAAATATTTATACTTTATCCACACAACTGTCTCAATCCTAGTTAGGATTAAATCCTTTTTAATTGAAATTCATGATGACTTCATAGTTCATCAAGTTTAAACAATTTTCCGAAACTAAGTAGAATTTGAGTCCTTACATACACATGTTCTCTGAGAGTGTGGGTATATAAGCCGGTTAAACCGACTGAAACTTACATACTTGTTATACTGTTCTCCGATTGCCATGAAAGTTATTTTTGTGTAGAATGCTATCCAATGTGATATCTGGGTAGAATGATATCTAATGTGACGAAATCAGATTTCAGATTTAGATATATTAATATTTCACCCTATGCAGTTAAATGACACAACTAATTTAGTAAAAATTTCCATATCGTATCACAAATTTTTTTATAAGTCAGTATTTAGAGGACAAACCAATATATTGTTAACAAATTAAAGAGGTTGCGAAAGAGTGTAGTAGAGGCCTCAATATAAGGCCTTTTCGCTTGCGCGACGCCCTCAGATCCACGATTGGCGGAGTTACAATTTGGTTAGAAGCTTTTTTTAGACCGACCCTGTTCACCTATAGTTGGGGTAGCAGAATTTATGTATATGACACATATAGTGTCAGAATATATTTCTTGCAAATGCAGTTAACCTCAGTCCGAGTCTTGCACGAGTAGGCCAGCAGTACCTGAAGAATGTCCTGAAACGCAAGAGCAACGATTTTCTTCAAATTTGACACAACAAATCATATATTAACTAGAAACATTTGTGGTGAAAGTGGTCCAGATCGGCTCAGATTTATATATTACTCCCATTTTTACTTCTAATGCTCTAGAAAACACATATTTTAAAAGATTTTGATCAGAAGTAGTTATATTTCACCTGCTAACATACATTGTGAAAGGGGGAATAATCAGTCCTTGATACAGCACACTTTCCAAAATCCTCAACGAATGGAATTGCAATGGCGTAGAAAGTAAAGGGTATAATATAGTCGGCCTCACCCGACTTTAGTCTTTCCTTACTTGTTTTATGTTGCTGCTCCACCAATTTTCTTCCCATGTTCGTCATTTAGGCATCATTCGATAGGTAGTGGCTGGAGCTATTTTTATACCCTCCACCTCCAGGATGGGGGTATACTAACTTTGTCATTCCGATTGTAACACCTTTAAATATCGACCTGAGACCCTATAAGGTATATTAAGTATATTCTTGATCGTCATAAAATTCTAAGACGATCTAGCCATGTCCGTCCGTCTGTTGAAAGCAATGTAAAATCGACAGCCTCTAATCTGACGGTAATACTGTGGAATGCTCTCCATGGTGGAGAGTATCTAAGATTCGGCTCGGCAGAACTTAAAGCATTTAACGCGGATATGAGGTCATGATTAGATTCGATTTTAAATTTATATCGGTACAAACTAGTGACTGGTAAATCGATTCCGATTCTAATCGAGAATCGATTCTGATGGTTGAAAATCGATTCTTTTTGAATCGATTACATGTGCACAACTTTATACTGGAATCGATTATCGATGCTTGAGAATCGAAATTTAATTTAATGAAAAATACCCAAAAAGTATGTACTAACTTTGTATGTACATTTGGTGGTAACAAGTTGTAAAATTTAAAGGGTGAAATTTTATTAAATAAAATAAAAGAAAATAACATTTAGTGTGGAATTGATATGATTACTTCCATGGGAAACCGATCAATAATTTCATGTTAGGTCTGCGGTTTCGATGAAAATGTGTACGTAGGTTCAGTTTGAGGTTATAAGCAAGTTTTAATTGAAAAATGTGTTTTAAATTCAGAATCATGAAAGTTATGTCATTTTTAAAAATATCAATGCTTTTTTTGAGTTAAGATAATAGGAAAATTCCTTTGTCATAGTATTCAAAACTGAAAAGGCTTCCAATATGTATAAACTCCACGAGAGTATTATGTCTTTGTGCATTTGTTTGTAACACCCAAAAGGAAGCGAGATATACCCATTGTTAATTATACCGATCGACTTCGAATCACTTTTTGAATCGATTTAACGATGTCCGTCCGTCCGTCCGTCCGTCTGTCCATCTATTCTTGTAATCAAAGTACAGGTAGCAATTGTAGCCAGAACCAAATGAAACTTTGCACAACAAAGTTTTTCGGGATAAGGACGAACGCTGTTTATTTTGAAGAAAATCGGTTCAGATTTGAATATAGCCCCCATACGAATTTCACTCCCGATTTGACTCTTTTCACGCTAGATACCACATATTACAACAGATTTTCCTCAAACTTGGCAAAACATCTTACATTTCAACTAGAAACACCTATGGTGAAAATTGGCCAGATCGGTTCAGATTTAGATATAGCCCCCATACGAATTTCACTCCCGATTTGACTTTTTCTGCTGTAGAAACCACATGTTTTAACAGATGTGCTTCAAAATTGGCAAAACATCTTATATTTCAACTAGAAACACCCACGGTGAAAATTAGCCAGATCGGTTCAGATTTATATATAGCCCCCATACGAATTTCACTCCCGATTTGACTTTTTCTGCTGTAGAAACCACATGTTTTAACAGATGTTCTTCAAAATTGGCAAAACATCTTATATTTCAACTAGAAACACCCACGGTGAAAATTAGCCTGATCGGTTCAGATTTATATATAGCCCACATACGAATTTCACTCCCGATTTGACTTTTTCTGCTGTAGAAACCACATATTTTAACAGATGTGCTTCAAAATTGGCAAAACATCTTATATTTCAACTAGAAACACCCACGGTGAAAATTAGCCAGATCGGTTCAGATTTAGATATAGCCCCCAGACGAATTTCACTCCCGATTTGACTTTTTCTGCTGTAGAAACCACATATTTTAACAGATGTGCTTCAAAATTGGCAAAACATCGTATATTTCAACTAGAAACACCCACGGTGAAAATGAGCCAGATCGGTTCAGATTTATATAGCCCCCATACGAATTTCACTCCCGATTTGACTCTTTTCACTCTAGATACCACATATTACAACAGATTTTCTTCAAAATTGGTAATACATCTTATATTTCAACTAGAAACCCCTGTGGTAAAAATGTGTTAGATCGGTTCAGATTTATATATAGCTCCCATACAAATTTCGCTCCCAATTTGAATTTTTCCGCTCTAGAATCCACATATTTTAAGAGATTTTCTTCAAAATTGGCGAAACATCTTATAGTTCAACTGGAAACACCTGTGGTAAAAATGTATTAGATCGGTTCAGATTTATATATAGCTCCCATTTCAAATTTCATTTCAAATTTCGCTTCCGATTTGACTTTTTCTTCTCTAGAAACCACATAATTTAACAGATCTTCTTCAGTCCTTGCAAAATATCTTATATTTCAACTAGAAACACCCACGGTGAAAATATGTCACATCGGTTCAGATTTACATATAGCTCTCATACAATTTTCGTTCCCCCAGAAACCGCGTATTTTCAAAGAATTTCTTAAAATTGAGCATAACGTTATACTTCAACTGGAAGCACTTATTGTGGAAGTTAGTCACTTCATTCCATGTTTGAATATAGCCCCGATACAAATATTATTCGTGATTTGACAAATTGGACCAGGTAATATTAGCCTGTGATTAAGAGACATATAAAAAATGTTCCCGGTTTCACTTTTTTACTGTATTCCGATAGAAAGTGGAGTGTATCATATAGTCGGCCCCGCCCGACTTTAGCCTTTTCTTACTTGTTTTTATTTATTTTTCTTTTAATTTAAAAACAAAAAATATTTTTTTTAATTTTTAAGAAAAATATATCTCCGATTTTTTAAATATTTTTTTATGAAATGTTATTTTGTTCTCTATATACACTATAAGTTTCAGGATGGCCACGAATCAACTTTCTGAGTTACAAATCAAATAGTACACATCTCCCTACCACAAAAATACGAAATTAAAAGATGCGAAGGGTAAAAAATTTTAATTTAATAGTGGATATTTCAGTAGAGCGCGGTAAACAAAAAATATAAATTATATAATTTTGTAAAATTTTCATTTTCGCGGGAGATATGGCTTTCTTCTAAAAATATTAAAAAAATATTAAATTTATTTTTAATTTCTAAAAGTAAAGGTGAACATTAAATTATATACTTTCTCGATGGTATCATTCAATAGATCGGAAAAATATCTATAAGAAAAATGTTTATTTATTTATTATGAATTACAAATACAAAGTAAATTTATATTCTAATTTTCTAAATTTATATTCTAATTTTCTAAATTTATATTCTAAGACCATTGTAGCTAGTTATTGCAGCGACAGACCAGAGCCTCAGGTGGGAGTAGAACCCATAATCCCAACGCTGATAGCCGAGTACTCGACTACCGGGACGCTAAAAAAGAAAAAATGTTTTCCACAAACTATTTATTATAGATTATTCAGAATAGTCCATTAAGGAAGAGCACCTTAGTGTACAACAATTAAAGAGGGGTAAAGTTCGGCCATGGCGAATCTTATATACCCTCTACCATGGGCTGTATCCCATGCATTTTTTATGCAAATTTAAAGACGGCTCTCTCTTGTAGGGAGAGACTATCAAAACGTTTGGACAGCGTTTATATCGCTGCATACCAAAATAAAACCCAAGTGCATTCAAATAATGTACTTAAGTACCTTAACTATTAGGTTTTATTGTGGACATTTGCTGTACTTGTTAGAATAAGACTTTATACCTCTCAAGTTTTATGGTTAAACGTTTTTACCGATTCCGATTACTAATCGATTCTCAGGTCCGATTCGTAGATTCAAAAAAAGTGGATCGGAAATTGAGAATCGATTCTTGTCCTCGATTACCATTCACTAGTACAAACAACACAAAGTAGTGACGTTATGAATTTTCTTGCCACTTCTCTCATGGAGGAAGATGGAAGTGAAACTACACTGTAACAGTAAGAATGTTTAATTTAGTAAATGTAAATGTTTTAATCTAAGCTAGTAGATTGAAAGCTATAACTTTTATCTTGGTAGAGAATTACTCAGTTGTGGGAATGTAAACATACAGCAGCAGTGAGAGCACTTGATGGGAAAGCATTTTTATTTTGTCATATTTTATAAAATCTAATGCAGTATTTGACCCCACAGATCAACTAAACAAAGCCCAGTCGATGCCAAGAAGGAAACCCTCTAGGGATTTCTAATTGCGAGGAAGTCTCACCTTCCACCGGAAGTCGTTAGCCACTGTGGGAAATTGAAGTATTCATTTCATTCAAATTGAAGTTTAACGTACAACAGAGTGTGATGTTCAAATATTTAAATTGAAATCTTGTCAGTGTTTTCCATGACCAACAAAAGATTAGATTAACTAGCATGGCAACGAGCACAGCCTGATGTACTCGAAGGTACTCCATAAAAATTTGTTAACCTAAATCTTGAGGCATTCATAACAGGTTGGTAATCTACTAGGAGACTAACTACACCACCTACACCAGCTGGTTTAGCATTACACAAATTTCCCGGCAACTACTTATGTACGTAGGTGTGTAGGGCTGTACTTACCAAACGACACACACAGTGTTTACTGAACAAGTACCTTTACCTTTAGATGGTGAGGAGGAGGGGGAGAATAGACTGAAAATCAAGCCAAACACCCAAAATATGAGACTTCTCCATGAGATACAATTACAAATATTTATGTGTACACATGTCTATCTTTGTGCCGGTGTAAGTATCATAATATGTATCAACCTATGTGTACCTATGCAAATGTATGCAGAGATAGATTTGTGTACCTTAGTGCCGTCGATGCCTCTGTATTCAGTATTCAGTGCTATACATACATACATAGATATGTATACAGAGTAGCAAAACCTTAAGCTTATTACAAAGTAAAAGCAGCAGCAAACAAACACATGACTGATATAAACACCCACTGTGCCACCTGCAAAAAAATCTTTGGCATCAAAACCATCCAACTGTCAACATGACAGTTACTGTATGGGGAACTGTAGACACCAAATTGCAGAAGATGGAATACAAAACTCTGAAAGACCCAACAAAATTTGTCGAACCTCCGCCCTCCCTTTCTCACACTCTCTCTCTGTCTGTGTCAGCCCAATTCCATGACAGATTTGATGGCATACCCGTTTGTAGCTGTCTGTGTGCATGAGTGCATGAATCCCACCCAGTCTTACTTATGTCGCAAAACAAGATACGACTATGATACAATATAAAAATCTCAGTACTGGTATCTATCAGCCAGTGCAAAAAAAAATAATAATAATAAAAGCTTGCATTCCTTTCACCCAAAAGGAACACAAAATCGTGTTAATCTGTAGTACTGTAACCTAGAGTCATACAAGGAACAGTACTCTGAGAACGATAAATTGTGGGTATATCTTAAGCAGTCACATTAAGGGGAAGGGAAAGTACTTTGTAACAAAAATGTTGACTTGTGCAACAAAGAAATTTTGATCGGTATCATAATAATAATCATAACAATGATAATTGATATCAATAGAAGACCTTCCACCACGAAGTCAGCATCTAAGCTATCAGAGCGATGTTGCAAATCAAATTTCTTTATTATATTAATTAAATGCATGAAACTGATAACAATAATAACATTGTCCAACAGTATTTTTGGAATAGAGTAGCGATAATTCTGAAGGGGCATGTTGAGTAGACCATTATTGCAGAACAAACTGTGCAGCTGGCCGAAGAGAGCAATATACTATTCTGTTCCGATCAAAACGTCTTAATTTGTTGGACAGTGTAATTGGTTTTACTTGAGTGTCGCCTACTGATGTTGCTTGTGTATAATTTGTGTGTAAATTTGTGATAATTCAGTCCTTTTGCGGTTTCTACTGTGTGCATGATATTGAAATATAATTCTCGTTTATATGGTAGAAGCTACAAAATATATTAGACCACTGATTGTGAATGGCAAAAAAAGTACAAACGGTAAAATTAAAATCAGATTTTACATTGTTTTTTCTCGTGATCAGTAATATATGTACCAATTATAATCAAGGTACGCCCCAGAGATGTCATTTCTATATTGTCTAATGGGTCACGAAAATAAATACCAGCGGTCACTTCCCAAAAATGAAGATTGGATTGTTTAATGATGATATGCAAAATATTTCGTCACTGGGTCCAGCCATCTGTGAGCTTAACGCTCCTGAAAACACCACTAAAACTATTTTTTTCCGTGTATTTATACACTCCACGAGAGTATTATGTCTTTGTGCATTTGTTTGTAACACCCAAAAGGAAGCGAGATAGACCCATTGTTAATTATACCGATCGACTTAGAATCACTTTTTGAGTCGATTTAGCAATGTCCGTCCGTCCGTCTGTCCATCTATTCTTGTTTTTATATTGCATTTTTGTCCAAAACTAATACACCCTTGGAAGCACTTTATAAATATATTCTTATCTTAGAATAACTCATTGGTCGTATTATTTCTTGAAAAAATTTTGTAGGAGGCGTAATGAAAAACAAGTAAGAAGGCGTTAAGTCCGGCCGGGCCGAATCTTATATACCCTCCACCACGGAGAGCATTGCACAGTATTACCAGCAGATTAAAGGATGTCGACTTTACATAGAAGCACTACTGTATATAAATAAAATGCTGAAATTGTGAAAGTGAACATGCCTAAATATTAGGCGATTGTCAGTCGCCATTAGAAAGAAGCATTTTCAGATACAGACAAAGTGATAAGAAAAGTATAAATTTTAAAGATATCCCCATTCGCCCCATTCTCCGCCCAAATGTACAAATTTCGAAATAACTTTTTCGAGTCTTCATAGTCAGAATGTATACACCGAATTTCTTGATTTCAACATCAGCGGTTTGGTAGGTCCCATTTTGATCAATCTTTTTAATTATATCCCTTAAAATGGAAAAATCCCTCTATTTTACGTGTCTATACAATGCACACTGAATTTCATGATTCTAGCTGCTGTCGTATCATTGGTACCATATTTTATCCCTTTTTTTGCCCCATTTCGCCCGCTAAAACTTTTATTTTCTTTGTGGTGCTTCCAAGCTACAAGAGGAACAAGCAACAAATTGTAACTGTATGAAAACAAGAAACTTAATTAATAAGCCAAGGCTACCAATATTTGTATACTATATATATATAATGGATATAATACTTCAATTCATAAAGTAAATATAAGGGAGCAATCATAAATACCCTAAATATTGGGGGATAGAGAGTGTATTTTCAGATACAGTCGTTTGGTTGGTTGTATTTCCATCCTATTTTAATTTCAAAAGTATAAATTTTGAAAATAACTTATCTCTCACGTACGCAGTATAAGACAACTTCATGATTCTACCATTTCCATGATTCTATCAGCGGCCATTTTGTTGGTACCTTTTTTATCCCCTTTTTCCAATTTTGCTTCCTCAAGAGTACGACTATCTAAAATCTCTTATTTTACGTATCTACACAATTAGAGGGATGTACACATCGAATTTCATCATTCTAGCTGTATTCGTTTAGTAGGTACTATTTTTATCCCCTGTAGCCATTGTATCCCTTGATAGTTCGAATTTGGAAAAAACGTTTTATTTTTCGTGTCTACGCAGTCAGAATAATGTATGCTCCGAATTTCATGATTCTAGCTGCGGTCATTTGGTAGGTACTATTTTTATCCCCTTTTTCCATTTGAACCCCAAAAAGTACGAATTTTGGAAAGTTCTTTTATTTTACGTGTTTACGCAATCAGAGTAATGTATATATCGAATTTCATTATTCTAGGTGCAGCCGTTAGGTTGGTACTATTTTTATCCCTCTATACCCATTTAACCCCTTAAAAGTACGAATTTGGAAAAAATACTTTTATATTATGTATCTACTCTATTAGAGGAATGTACACGCCAAATTTCGTGTTTCTATCTGTTGTCGTTTGATAGGTTCCATTTTTATCCCTTTTTGTCCCATTTCGTCCCCTACAAATAAAAAACACTCTATGGTGCCCTTTTATGCTATAAAAGGGAATGCGCATTGCAAATATCAAGTAAATACAAGGTAATATGTTCAAAAAAACAGGCTGAAATACTCTAAATATTAGGGGTATTTTCAGTCCATGTTAGGGAAAAATTTTTCCCTCTGGGCAGATTTCGTCCACTTTCAATCCCAACCGATCTACAACCATAAGACACATTTAGGAAAAATTTGAACTTCCTAGCTCATTTCGTTCGGCCGCTATCGTGCTTTCAACAGACAGACAGACGGACATGGCTATATCGTCTTAGAATTTTACCACGACCCAGAATATATATACTTTATGGGGTCTCCGATGAATATTTCAAGGTGTTACAAACGGAATTACAAAGTGAATATACCTCCATCCTGGAGGTGGAGGGTATAATAAATAAAATAAATTGAAAACGGGAAGGACTTTTGTATCCTGTAAATGTGTGTGTTTGACAAAAAAATTTAAATCGAAAAGGACATTTGTATATTGAAAACTGCAACGAAATAGGTGAAATATAATATGTATACTTTGGCCAAAATCGATTAAACATTTGGGAGCAACATTTGTATTGTTGCTATATCTAAACCTGAACCGATCTTACCCACTTTCACCTTAGGTGTTTTTAGTTGGATTATAAAATGTTTTGCCAATTTGAAAGAAAATCTGGTATAATATGTGGTTTCTAGAGCGGCAAAAGTAAAATCGGGAGTGACATTTGTGTGGGGGCTATATCTAACTGAACTGATCTTTCTGCATATGTGTTTATAGTTGGATTATAAGATGTTTTTCCAAATTTAAAGAATATCGAGTTCAATATGTGGTTTCAAGAGTGGAAAAAATTTCAAATCGGGAGCGACTTTTGTATGGGGGCTATATCTAAATCTGAACCAATATGCCTCAATTAAATAGCGTTCGTCCTTTATCCACAAAACTTACTTGTGACAATTGTTGTTAAGATCGGACTATAATTGCGACCTGTAATTTGATTACAACAATAGATGGACAGACGGACATTCCTATTTCGATTCAAAAAGTGATTCTAAGTCGATCTGTTTAATTAAAAATGGGTCTATCTTGCTTCCTTTTGGGTGTTACAAACAAATGCACAAAGGCATAAAACTCTCGTGTAGTGTATAATGACGTCACTAATTCTATGTTTGTAAATTAATTTAACACAGGAGATGTATTTTCAGAGCCTACAATTTCAAACTCTTTTTACAAAAATGAGCGCCGCGGCGTCAATTTCCTTCCGATGTTCATCATTTAGGCATCATTCGAAAGTACTATAAAGTCCAATAATTCTACCAATTACACGAGAAAAACATGATTTTTAGTGGTATTTTCAGGATCGATTAGGCTTGATCTAGGAACTAAATATTTTGCATATCATCATTAAACAATCCAAACTTTATTTTTGTGGGCTGACTAAAATTATTTTTCCATTTGTATGGGCAGCGATGCTAATATACATAATGTGAAAATTTCCAAAAAATCGGTCCAGTGGTTTAGGCGGCTGTAAAGAACATACAAACAAACAACCTTATATACACAGACTCATTTATATATATATATATATATATATATATATAGATACTCGCGATATCAACTATAATTGTAATTGAATCTACGAATTTAGAGATTTTTGATAATTTAATATTATTTTTATGTTCTCTGTCTAGTATCTTGTGTAAGTCCTTCGATATGTTTCAGTTTTTGATATATACCTTCCAATCCTGTAGGTCAAGTATATAAAAATATCTAGGAAGTGGGCCACTGTGCGAAACTACAGGAGAAAAAACAAACAAACAAACAAACTCTCTCGAACAGCAGAAATAAGTTAAATTACACATACATATATTTATGTATACACTGTACAGGTGTATATCGTGTGTGTATGTGTATGTATTCGGTACGGTATCTGGCGATTGAATCAGTACCATACGTTTTCGCCTGTATGCATAATAGCCCAAGTGAAAATCGCTCAAAATAGGAAAATTTAAATAAATTGAGCTATTACACTCCACCTTGGGATGGAGTGTATATTCCTATTAACATTAATGAAATTTTAAAATATCCACTTATGGTGTTATTACGTTTCATACATCATATTCCAATGATCAGTCACTGTACCCACTTACCTTCACAAGTGTGTATGTGTTTGTAGAAGTAAATCTCATGAAAAAATATGGTTTGTTTCAATATTGATATCAGACACTCTGAATAGCAGGATATACGAAAGTGGTTCATGGCACACGAAGGAAGCCCACTGAAAATCCAGTAGCATCATTAATGTTTACACTTTGTTTTAACAGTTTCATTTTACTACCCTCACACGGTGGTTTTGCGGCTTGAAAATGATTCATATCAGAAATTTGTTCTAAAGAAAAAAATCAGGATTGCTGCCGAAAATGTAAAGGTTTTTATTAAACGAATAATTTATAAAATGTAGACAAATTGTAATATTTTAAACGTCTCACGCAGCAAAACAAGTAAAAAGACAATATATGTTGGAATGAGTGCAGGGAAATTATTTAATGCATATCAAAATACTGCTTAAAGCGTATTCAGAAAGTGAATATAAGGCAGAAGTCTTAAAAAAATTAATTTCATACTCTAAATATGTATCGCTTTTCCTTTTATACCAGTTTTATCCCTACTACCTGAATATAGACGATATATATCTTTATTTGACGCGTCTAAGAAATAAAGCGACGTCGAGCCTTTTGTTTGATATATTTTTATCCCCTTTCATCCCATTTCCCCTTAAATTACAAATTTACAAAAAATCTAATAACACTCACTGATTCAACTAGATTTTATATAACACTTATAAAAATTAATTCATACTATTCAACTGGACACTTTTCAACATATTAAATTCAATTATTTGATACGAGCCGACTATAAGTCCATTTTCGCCAATTTCGCGAGCGTGCTATGAACAGACCTATGGGCACAGATGATATGGATTTTACCACGACCCAGAATGTATTCGATGAATATTTCAAGGTGTTGCAAACGGAGGGAAAAGTGATTCTATGATGGACGGTGACGCAGAAGGAGCTGGTTTGAGTTCTTCATATCTTTATACCCTTCACTGGGGTATTATGTCTTTTTGCATCTGTTTGTAACACCCAAAATGAAACGAGACAGACCCATCGTTTTAGCAATGTCTGTCTGTCTTTCCGTCCATCTATTCTTGTAATCAAGATTATAGTCCGTTTCACTCGATTTACTTCAAATGTGACACAGTGCTTTATAATTGAGCTACAAACATCTGTGGTGAAAATGGAACATATCGGTTCAGTTTTAGATATAGCTCCCATACAAATTTTGCTCTCGATTTAACTTCTTCCGCTCTACAGACCACATATTTTAACTGATTTTCTTCAAATTTGTTACTGCACCTTATAAACATCTATAATGAAAATGAATCAGATCGGTTCAGATTTTGATACAGCCCCCATACAAATGTTGCTCCCGAAGCCAGATGTCTTCACAGAATTTCTTAAAATTTGACACACCACTTTATATTTCAACTGAAAACGTCTGTTGTTAAAGTGGATCAGATTGGTTCAGATTTATATACAACTTCCATACTAATTTCGCTCTCGATTTAAATTGTTCCGCTCTAGAAACTACATATTTTAATTTGGCATATTTGTACTAGAAACAACTATGCTGAAAGTGGGTAAGTAACACCGTTCCATGTATTTATATAGCCCCTATAGAAATGTCCTTGTCGATTTTTCGCTCTAGATCGATTGGTCCATGATTAGGGCATATATAAAAATCCTTCCCGATTTTTCGTGTTTCGCCGAATTGAATTATACACTCAGAAAAAAGTATGCCACGGATTAAGTAAATATCTACTAAAACTGAGGAAAATTGAACTTCGTATAGCGCTAAGGCAATAATTTCTCACATCAAGTACAAACTTTTCCTTGAAAATAGGACATTAGGGCGTACCTCAAAAAAAAAAGTTCGCCGTACACCTTCGAATATGAAGTATTATTGAAAGGTAGTTTCAAAAAAAAAATTTTTATTTTTTTATGCCGAACGTAGGGGTCGCGCTTTTACATTTTTCTATATAACTTGTATTTATAAACGGATTTTAAAGTGTGATACATCGATGTTTTTGTCTCGACGAGGCCGATTTTTTTGTCTTTGAAGTCATTGAGCTCAAGCACCCCCTTCTGGTACTTACCCATCATTTCTCAGTTGCTACTACCCTAATGTACCACTCTAATAATCGAAAATTAAAGCTCGCATAAAATCATGAATCATGTTTGAGCTCAATGACTTCAAAGACAAAAAAATCGGACAAAAACATCGATGTATCACACTTTAAAATCCGTTTATAAATGCAGAAGTTATATAGAAAAATGTAAAAGCGCGACCCCTACGTTCGGCATAAAAAAATAAAAAAAAAATTTTTGAAACTACCTTTCAATAATACTTCATATTCGAAGGTGTACGGCGAACTTTTTTTTTTTTTACTTGTAACCTGGTACGCTCTATAGGACATGCTTTTAACTTGATTCCAGTTCAACTTTTCCTCAAAGCAAGTAAAATTTACTCAATCTGAGGGAAAATTTTCTTCAAATTAAGTAAATTTATACTCAAACTGAGGAAAATATTCCGATTTTTTTCCTCAATTCAAGTAAATTGTTACTCAAACCAAGTAAATTTGTAGTCATGCCAAGTAAATTTATACTCAATCTGAGGAAAATTTTCGGAAATTTTTCCTTAAACCAAGTAAATTTGTACTCAGGCTGAGTAAACTTTTCCTTAAACCAAGTAAATTTGTATTCAGCCTGACTACGACTTTAATTGACGATTGAAATAAATTATTTCGCTTCACAGTATGCAACACTCATATGAAAAATGACAACATGGTATAGTTCTCAAACGTTTCATCTTACTCATATCATAAAGAGTTGAGATATTTCACCATGACTGCTGCGGAAGCTAGGTAGGCGCCTTCGCAGTGATTGTTTAGTGTAATATTTGAAGTACTTGTGAAGAAAGTCTCGGCTAACGAACGAGAATTGCTTTATAGACTACTATTCATGTATTTTTCTAAACAAACTAAAGTATTTTTTTATAAGTTCATTTATACTTGAATGTATGAGGAACATGGCATAAATTTAATTACATTTATTTACTTTATTTGAAGTGATAAACACATTTTTAAGTAAAAACTTCCTAAATGGAATTTTTCCATACTAATTCTGCATTATTTTCTTTCTTAATCGCTAGTAAATTTTCTTCCGCACAAGTATGAATATACTTAATTGTAAGAAGTTCTTACTAGATCCAATAAAATGTTTTTAATTAAATTTACTACCCTATTTTGAGTATATGTACTATTTTTTCTGGCTTGGAAATAAGGAAAGTGTATTCATATCTATTAAATTTTCCTTCTCGTAAGGAAATTTTACCTAAACTGGAGCAAAATTGTTAAACTAAATTGGAGTATGGATTTTACTCAGGTTTAAGAATGCTATTTTTCTGAGTGTAATGGGGTAGAAAGCGGAGGGTATAATATAGTCGGCCCCGCCCAACTGTAGACTTTCCTTACCTGTTTAATTATTATATTTTCTTTATTTTGTGTAGATGACTTGCGGAATTTAATATGAATACCTACACAATCAAACAACGTACCAAACCAATGGCATTTTATTTTTCAACCCGAAACGTTGCGAAAATTACAGGGAAGCGCACAATGAGCATTTGGTTTGAGATCTTTATAAGTCTTTTAATTATTATTTTATCTTTGTCTTTTTTCAGCATTTTGTGAAGAAGACATGGGGAATTCGAACATCGTACCAATTCCGCAATTTTGCGAAAAGCTATGGAAAATATATCGGAAAAGAATAAATGAAACAATTTGAAAAAAACTAAACATAAGTTTTTTGATTTGTTTATGAACTCAAGCCAGACTATTCGGAAAAATAGAAAATAAATGGTCAACTATACATAAATTATATAAATATAAATAAACTTTTATGTGCTAATTACAGAATATTATATTCTTACTTAATTAAAAAAGAAATAATAAGATTCGCATAAAGAATAAAGTTTTAAACCAGATAGCTAATGCTGCACCAACCTGTACTTGCATAAGAAGGACACTATAGTCTCAATATGCGCATTTTTAGAAGTTTGTCTTTACTTTAGCAACATCTTAAAATATCAACCTGAGACCGTATAAAGAATATATCGATAATTTCGATCATATTTTATATTTTGTAACTTTTCTTTACACAAATTTTTATTTTAGTAAAAATAAAAAAATATCCATAGAAAAATTCTGTGTACAATTCACACAAAATAAATTTAGGATTCAGACATAAATTTAGGTTTATACTTTCTTGTTGCATAGTACGACATATTATCATGGGCGTAGCAAAAGATTTCATCTGGGGAGTGCTATAGCCTCCTCCAAAGTTTATTAAAAAAATATTAGTAATATTTAATGCCATTTTTTGGAAGTAAGCTCAAAATTTGTTTTTTATGCTTTGTTTTTATTCAAGGGTGAAAATGATAATGAAATGTAAAAAATTAATCCATATAGAAATCATGATATTGGTAGTGTAAAGCCAAATAATAAATGTCACCATGCCATTTATAAATAAATTTGAATTCTAAAAATATAGATGCAAAATGGTCTTGAGCCAGCACAGTATCAAATGAAATAAGAATTATTACAATCCTTATATGATGAATAAATATATTAAATAAACAAGTTTTCAGTCTTTAAAACAACTAAACTAAAACAACTAACTAACTAATTAAAGAAGAAGTGTTAACAAGAGTATGTAAAAATTTATTAAAATAAATAAGAATGCCATATTTCATAAAAACATAAAAGTGCTAGAATGGTATAAATAAGAATTAAATATTAATCTTACTCTTAAAAGACATAAGTGGAATTTGGTTTTGTTTTCTTAGACGGAAAACCTTTTCGCTGTCAGCGATACCTGGAGACGAAAAAAAAATAATTTGGGCGCCAGGCAGTGAGTAATAATGTTAAGTTTTTTTATTTTTGCCCTTTGAAGTTCATACTTGGAATATCAGAAACATATTATGTAAATAGTCAGCATCGCTTACTTACAGAACAATCTACGAAACCTAGGAATCGCTATTCTTCTTCAAAATTGATTGCAAATTTTATATTAATTACCAATTGAACTTCTTTAAGACACCTGGCCTCCCCTATCCGCTTAAAGGAGAAAAACCACACGATTTAATTTTTTAAGTTATAAGATTGATTAACACAGAAAATTTTCTTTTCCATATATCAAATCCTTAAACTACAAAGATTTCATTTCTTCTCGATACTCTCTGAGACTAAAATTGCGACGTGCGAAATAAAACTACAGCACTGCATTCTGGCCATTCATGTATTTCATAATATTTTTCTGAAAAGGATGTTTTGCTATCAATCGTTAAAATTGAAATCGTTGAAAGCATCTAAACGAAATGAGCTACGACGTCCAAATTTGCCATAAATGCGTCTTTTAGTTGCAGATCGATTGGGATTGAACGTTGGCGAAATAGGTCCAGAGAGAAAAACTTTTCCCTCACCCTTTACGCCTAATATTTCGAGCATTTAAGCATGTTTATACACTCCACGAGAGTATTATGTCTTTGTGCATTTGTTTGTAACACCCAAAAGGAAACGGGATAGACCCATTGTTAAATATACCGATTGACTTACAATCACTTTTTGAGTCGATTTAGCAATGTCCGTCCGTCCGTCAGTCCATCTATTCCTGTAATCACGATACAGGTCGCAATTGTAGACATAACTAAATGAAACTTTGCACAATGAAGTTTTTCGGGACAAGGATGAACGGTATTTAATTTGAAGAAAATCGGTTCAGATTTATATATAGCCCACATACGAATTTCACTCCCGATTTGACTCTTTTCACTCTAGATACCACATATTACAACAGATTTTCTTTAAAATTGGCAAAATATCTTATATTTCAACTAGAAACGCCTGTGGTAAAAATGTGTTAAATCGGTTCAGATTTCTATATAGCCCCCATACAAATTTCGCTCCCGATTTGACTTCACTTGACTTGCTTCAAATTACCTTGCATTACCTTATAATTCTACTAGAAACATCTGTGTTGAAAATGGATTAAATCGGTTCAGATTTAAGTATAGCCCCCATACAAATTTCCCTCCCGATTTGACTTTTTCAGCTCTAGAAACCACATATTCTATCAGATTGACTTCACATTTGGCAAAACATCTTATATTTAAACTAGGAACATCTATGGTGAAAATAGGTCAAATCGGTTCAGATTTAGATATAGCCCCCATACAAATGTCGCTCCCGATTTGACATTTTCCGCTGTAGAAACCACATATTGTACCCGATATTCTTTAAATTTAGCACAACATCTTATAATCTAACTAGAAACACCTATGCAGAAATTGGGTAAGATCGGTTCAGAATTAGATATAGCCCCCATACAAATGACGCTCCCGATATGACATTTTCTGCTCTAGAAACCACATATTGTACTCGATTTTCTTTAAATTTGGCACAACATCTTACAATCTTACTAGAAACATCTATGCTGAAATTGGGTAAGATCGGTTCAGATTTAGATATAGAACCCATATAAATGTCGCTACCGATTTGACTTTTTCCGCCTTAAATGCCACAAATTGTACCCGATATTCTTTAAATTTAGCACAACATCTTATAATCTAACTAGAAACACCTATGCAGAAATTGAAGAAATAATTTAATAGTGATCCGATTTCTCGGAGATTGATCAGATCACAATTGAAATTGATATTAGATATCTAATCAAATATCTTAATCTTTCAGGCTGGATATAGCAGACCTTTTCGGGTGGTGTGGTCCATTCAAAACTGTAACTTAAGACACTACTTGACTCTCTTCCGATAGCGGCCACGTAACCAATCGTTGAATTGAAGTTCTCAATAAATCTTAATCTATTCTAGAATTATAAGAATTCTAGATAGATAAGGAACTTTGGCAATTTTTACTGACGGTAAGAGAGAGAGCATGTAATCTTTAGTAGACTAGACTTATGTGAGTTTCAATATAAGTCACAATAACTTATTTTGACAGAGTTTTAATGTGAGATTTTGCAAAATTATCCCAAATTACAATCCATTTCAATTTATACCCACTGTCCAGTATTTCATTTCATCAATTGCCAGATTGATTCTCATTACATTCCAGAACTTAATTTGAAACACACAAAAAATCATCGACAGATTCTGGGATTTAGCGCCACAATCAGTATCACAATACGAATGAAAACCAACTGAAAGTCATCGGTGAGATGTCAAAACATAATGGACAATTACAACGTCATATTGTGAATACGATGAACATTTGTTTGGTTTTGTGTTGTCTTCGTTTTCTTTTTGTTTACTGCAGTACTTTCGTTGCTCTTTTTTTTTATTTGTCGATGACTTTTCCCAGTGATATTGTTTATGACATTTGCTGTCACAGTGTAATTTCGCTAATTGCATTTAATTATTTAAGCTGATGCCATCCACCACTTGAGTTCACCCTCATTTGTTGTGTCATTCATTCGTTCGTTTGGCTGTTCATCTGCAGTCGATTCCCCTATGTGTTTTCTGTTTGTTTTTCGACAATTTTCGCGGAAAGAAAAGAAAAATAAACAGAAAAATGTAAACATGTGAAATGGCTCTAAAATCGGCCTGGTCGAATCTTATATACCCTCCGCCACGGAGTGCATTCGACTGGCAGATTATATAGCGTTGACATTACGTAGAAAAGTAAGTCGAGGACAATTATGATATTTCTTAATTAATATATAATCTATTCTTCCTTTCGTATGTATTGAAATACAGAATGTAAAGCAGACGAGTATGCAAAAATTATCTAAAGAATTACAAAAAGCCCAATATTCTCTCTTAGCCGAGTTCGCCGATTTTCAATACCAACCGATCTCATTCTTCTCAACCAATGATCATCGATCCACTGTGCGACGTTACTATGAAAAACACATCCATGTGCGCTATTTTTATTTGCCTTTAATTATCCTAATGTATTTTATTGGAATTTAATTCCAAATCAAAATGGCCTAAGATGAGATGATTTTTCAATTTGCGGTTCTTTCTGTTTTTTTGTTGCTCTCAAATTTGCCAGGAATTGAACATTGCCATCGGACAAATCAGCTCAAGTTGCAAAATAATGACTATTTCCTTAGATGGAGTGAAAAGAAAAAGTTTTGTAAACATTAAGCCCAAGGCAATAAAACTATTGAAAGGAGAGTACTTGTGTACGAGTGGAGGAGGGGAGGAGGGGAGGCGACAAAGCGAAAAGGATGTATTTCCTTTTGTTTGAGTTGTTCGCATGTAATGAAATTTGAAACGAAAATTTTGCAAGAGTCAGAAGTAGTTTACATTTCAAGGATAGAACCACAATCGACATTGATGTTGTATATATGCCCCCACTTGTCAAATATTTTAGTTTAAAGTAAGGCTTTGTTTTTCAGTGATGCTGACGGTACTCACTTATTCATTTTTGTGGCTATTTTTATTGGAAGAGAGGAAGAGAGAGAGATGTCGATTGGTGAAATATTGTGTATTTAAATACATTTAGTAAAGGGGGGAAATTTTCGAAAATTTCCGGGGCTCTAAAACAATTCTGTGGAATACTTAGCCCCCTTAGAATGGCGTATTCATATTTTGCATTAAAGGAAAACTTTGGTAGAGGCCAAAATACAGCTAATAAATTTGGTTTAATTAAAACCTAGTGCTACACTCACAATTTAGTTCAACATTTTTTCTGCACTTTAGTAAAAAGTATGAAACTAAACCTAGTAAAAATTTAAAAGTGGGAAACTAACTATGAGTAAAGTTTCCTATTTCAGTGTCATAGCAATTAGTTCATTTGCTAGAAATAAGGTAGTAAATTTACTTGAAATCATTTCTTTGGATCTAGTAAAAATTCATACCTGTGTTGAAGAAAATTTTCTATGTTTAAAGTAAGAAAAAATTACGAAATTTTTTGTATGGAAAGAATTCCATTTAGGAAATTTTAACTAAAAATATGTTTTTTTCTTAAAATTAAGTTAATCCGTTTAGTGAAATTTATGCTGAGTTCTTCATACATTTAAATATTACTGAAAATATAAAACATTACTACAACTTGTTTAAAAATTTCTTGCATATTAATCTAAGAAGCAATTCTCGTTCGTTTGCCGATGCTTATTTCTTAAATACTTCAAGTATTATTCTAAACAACCACTGCGAAGGCGCCTATCTTGCCTTTGCAGCAATCATGTAAAGGGTGATTTTTTAAGAGCTTGATAACTTTTAAAAAAAAAAAAAACGCATAAAATTTGCAAAATCTCATCGGTTCTGTATTTGAAACGTTAGATTGGTCCATGACATTTACTTTTTGAAGATAATTTCATTTAAATGTTGACCGCGGCTGCGTCTTAGGTGGTCCATCCGCTTAGTCCAATTTTGGCATTTCCACGTTTTTGAGTAACAGAGACCCAATTGGTGCGAACGGCGACGAATCGAAAATTGGTGGTCATCATTAACACTGGCCGATACAGCTGCGATATTTTCTTCAGTTCGCACTCTACGTAAGCGTGTTGGTGGTTTAATGTCCAACAATGTAAATTTGGTGCGAAATTTAGTCACAATAGCCCGAATAGCCGCTTCAGTGGGTCGATTAAACTGACCATAAAATGGAAGCGCGCAATGAACTTTCTTAACAGAGCACGCATTTTGATAATAAAATTCAATAATTTGCAAGCGTTGTTCGTTTGTAAGACGATTCATGATGAAATGTCAAAGCATACTCTTTGACACCATGTCTGAAATCCCACGTGATCTGTCAAATACTAATGCATGAAAATCCTAACCTCAAAAAAATCACTCTTTAGTAATATCTGAACTCTTTATGGTAGAGGTATCACGAAACTTTTGAGAAATATTTAATGTTGCCTTTTTTATACCCTACACCGCATGGTGTAATGCCTTTGTTCATTTGTTTGTAACACCCAAAAGGATGAGTCATGTCCGTCTGTCTGCCCATCTATTCTTTAATCACGATACAGGTCGCAATTATTGTCCGATTCTAGCTAAACTTCACACAAACCATTCTTGCACGTCGAGGGCGGACGCTATTTATACACTCCACGAGAGTATTATGTCTTTGTGCATTTGTTTGTAACACCCAAAAGGAAGGGAGACAGACCCATTGTTAATTATACCGATCGACTTAGAATCACTTTTTGAATCGATTTAGCAATGTCCGTCTGTCTGTCCGTCCGTCCATCTATTCTTGTAATCACGATACAGGTCGCAATTGTAGACAGAACCAAATGAAACTTTGCACAAGGAAGTTTTTCGGGATAAGACAAACGCTATTTAATTTGAAGAAAATCGGTTCAGATTTAGATATAGCCCCCATACGAATTTCACTCCCGATTTGACACTTTTCACTCTAGATTCCACATATTACAACAGATTTTCTTCAAAATTAGCAAACCATTTTATATTCCAACTAGAAACACCTGTGGTAAAAATGGGTCAGATCGGTTTAGATTTATATATAGCTCCCATACAAATTTCGCTCCCGATTTGACTTTTTCCGCTCTAGAAACCACATATTGTATCAGATTGTCTTCAGATTTGGCAAAACATCTTATATTTCATCTAGAAACACCTGTGGTAAAAATGGGGCAGATCGGTTCAGATTTATATATAGCTCCCATACAAATTTCGCTCCCGATTTGACTTTTTCCGCTCTAGAAACCACATATTGTATTAGATTGTCTTCAAATTTGGTAAAACATCTTATATTTCAACTATAAACACCTGTGGCAAAATTGGGGCAGATCGGTTCAGATTTATATATAGCTCCCATACAAATTTCATTCCCGATTTGACTTTTTTCGCTCTATAAACCACATATTTTAACAGATCCTCTTCAAATTAGGCGAAATATATTATATTTGTCCTAGAAACACCCATAGTGAAAATGGGTGAGATCGGTTCAGATATACATATAGCTCCCATACGAATTTCACTCCCGATTTTAATCTTTTCACTCTAGATACCATATATTACAAGAGATTTTCTTCAAAATTGGCAAACCATCTTATATTTCAACTGGAAACACCTGTGGTAAAAATGTGTTAGATCGGTTCAGATTTATATATAGCTCCCATACAAATTTCGCTCCCGATTTAACTTTTTCCGCCCCAGAAACTACGAATTTTCACCGAATTTCTTCAAAGTGAGCATAACACCTTATATTTGAACTGGAAGAACATATTGTGAAAGTTAGTCACATTTTCCCATGTTTGGATATAGGCCCGATACAAATATTCTTATCGATATGACAAATCGAACCAGGTCGTATTAGCCTATTCTTCCCGTTTTCACTTTTTTACCGAGTTGGACTGTATTCGGTTGGAAAGTGGAGTGTATCATATAGTCGGCCCTGCCCGACTTTAGCCTTTCCTTACTTGTTAATTTGATGCAAATCGGTTTAGATTTAGATATAGCCCCCATACAAATGTTGCTCCCGATTTGACTTTTTCTGCTCTAAAAGCCATCTATCTAATTTAAACGATTTTGATAAAATTTTGCACAACAACATATATCTAAGTTAGAAACATTTGTGGTGAAAATGGGTCATGGGTTCAGATTAAAATATAACCAGCATACAAATTTAGCTCCCTATTTGACATTTTCCGGTCTAGAAACCGTAAATTTTAACTGATTTTCTTCTAATTTGGTGTAACACCTTATATTTCAACTAGAAACATTTGTGGTGAAATGGGTCAAATCGGATTTATATATAGCCCCCATAGAAATGTTGCTACCAATTTGACTATTTTAGCTGTAGAAACCTAATAATTTAACCGCTTTTGATGAAATTTGGCACAACTCTTCATATTTCAACTAGAAACATCTGTGGTCAATCGGTTAAAATTTTGATATAGTATATATTTGATAAATATTTCGCTTCCGATTTGAGGTTAACCGCTGTACAAATCACATACCTTAACCGCTTTTCATCAAATTCTGTGGGACATCTTATATATGGTCAGCCATCTAACGTTTTTTTTCAACTATTCAAACGTTGGACTATTATTTGTGGGGTGCCCTCAGCAGCCATTTGAATGAAATTATTTTTCATTATTAACTGGAAGGATTGTACTTTCAAATAAAAAAAGAAATTTGAGAAAATATTCAGTAGTTTTTTATAGCATTTTCAAAAAAAAAGGTATTTGGCGGACCCTATATATACACTAGAAACATCTATGGTAAAAGTAGATGAGATTGAGATTATATATATTATATATATATATATATATATATATATATATCATCATTCACTACAGATAGGTTTTTACAAATTTGTGATCCGTGAGCGTAGTCAAATCTTTCATTCCAATCCGATGGATCGACTTGCAAAAATTCTTTTGAAATTTCTAAACGATCAAAGAATGCGTGTGTATTGGAATTTACAAAATCGCTTAAATCTTTTTGCGCAAATGTGCCGATATTTGTTGGATTAGTTATTATTCGCTTGCATTTTTCTGTATTTGCTTCAACATTAATTGCCTGAACCATTTTTTTTTTAATTGCAACACTTACATTAGGATCGAAGAATGAAAGACCGACTGCTTCTTCCGACAAATACCACAAATGATTGCTGATTTTTTGTAGCAAAGCAAGAGCTATATCCCTTTCAGGATAAGCCATAATATTTTTAATTAAATTTAAGTCTTGATTTGGTGCTTCAATTGCTTTAGTGCATCCAAACCAGCCTTTTACATAAATACGAACAGACAGACACTACGTATACCGTTTAACTCTTGGTTGGTCATATTGAATTCATTACGAAACAAATACATTTTAAGTGCATAAATACATTTTGACATCAATCGAGCATGAGAAGTTGCACCAGGTATACGAAAGGTGTTAAAATTCGGCATCGTACCACCAAGAAAAGTGACAACTAATTGCAATAATTCTTTGTAGTCGCGTCTGCTATGAGCTTGTTTTAAGTTATCTAGACAGTAATTTAAAATTGTTCCACGTTCTTCAGCAGTCAATACTGTAATAATGTGTTCATCTTCTAAACAGCTCTTGTAATTTAATTTGTCAATATTAATCCAGTATTTGCTAAAGCGATTAAAAATTAGCACTTCTTGACCGGCTGTAGTAGCCACTCTATGATGGTCTATATGGTGTCTGCAGGGAAAATATAATAAATCGCGACCTAGTTTTCCTTCAAGCAGAGCAGCAGCACCGCTTTGAACTCCTGTATTATGAGCAGTTGTGTCGAAGCAGATTATTTGAACTAGATCAAGCATTTCATATTCATTTATTGAATTAAACACGGCATCTGATATTTCTTTTCCACTCGAAGATTTTAACTTTGGAATGCCAAGTAGTTTATCGATACCTTGAGATGAGACTATGATTGGCAAGCGGTCAACTTTTTCCCTGCCACTAATTTCTGTTAACATTGTACCATCCCAGTGCAAAACAAAACTACGTGGAATCTGGAAATAAAAACTCAAGTTTCTTAATTTATACTCAAAACATAAAAAAGAAGCCAAAGAACCCACATTACAGTACTTACATCAAAGTTTGCTGCAATGTTTTGTGCTGTTGTTGCACGATGCTTCTGACGCATTCGACGAATTGATGATCTATTTAGTATAAGATCTTCGATATCATAGCCCAACGCGTCAGCAGTTGCGCTTAGGATATGAACTGCAGCACCATCAGTGATTTTCCTGAATCTTAGTTCATATTAACTCATTATACGATTCACTTTTTTCTGTGTGTATAGAATGAACAAAAAAAATAATTTTACAGCAATATTTTGAAAAGGATTCCCACTTTCTTTTTGATAGTTTCGTCAATCAACATCGTTTACTGAATTTGGGGCTCAAATGCTGACTTTTGAGCTAGAGACATTATAGGTCATTCTCTTGTGATAACCGAATTCTTTCTACTTATATTGGCTGATATTGATTGATGTGGACGATATGTGGTTCCAACAAGACTATTCGTCATGCCCACTCAAACTAATTGTACGAGATATTTCTTGACAGTGTAGTCTCTCGTTTTGGTGAATCATCTTTAATTTAGAAACTGCATTTTTATGAAATTGTAAAATAAAACATACAAATTCTTGTTTCGTACGATAGCTAAACGAAAAATTTTACAAAATTGTTTTTCTTTTGAACTGGGATATTGTCCTGACTCAAGACCATTTTGCATCTATATTTAATAGAATGCAAATTTATTTACAAATGGCATGGTGACATTTATTACTTGGCTGCAGACTACCACGATCATGATTTCGACCATGTCAAAAGCCTTTTCAAGTGGCTTCGCAGCGACTTTTCTACATCAAACCCGGCCTCTATAAGGAGATGATTCTCACAAACGAACGAGAAGTACAACTCACTTGCCGAATTTGCGTTTATAAAATCGCACCAAGTAATAAAGTACACATGCAATCTTACAAGCATCTCATTGAGTTGCATATGTAAGTATTTTCTAGAAAATACTGCAAAGAAAAAAACGAACAAAATTTTATATATATACCCTCCACTAGGGTATTAAGTTTTTGTGTATTTTTTTGTAATACCAAAAAAGAAACGAGTTAGACCCATCGTTTATTATACGGCTTAGAATCATAAAATTTGAAGTATTTTTAGCCTATATTCTTCTCTTTAATTTTTAAAAATTGTCATACTTCCAAAAACATTGTCGATCTTTACGTAATTTTTCATTTTTTTGTCCACCATTTGACTTATAACGAACAGTTAGGTCTGCCTTAAATTTAATTCTATAAAACACGACAATTATTCCTTATACTTATTACACTAAACTAACACAAAACCGGCAAACTGTATTACTTCGTGTGTATGTACTTATAATTCCAATCACATTGTAATTGCTCTTCCACGAAACACTTCACAATTTATTGTGTGGCGTATTGACGTCCCGATAATTTATTGACAGTTAACGATCGCACTCTATGATTTATGTGAAAACTTTCCCGGCGGCTGACATTAAAGCTGTACGCGCTCGTTGCGTCCCCGTCATGGTTCATTTCATAGATGAATACGAAAATCTTTAATTGGCAAAATTTCTACGCAACACTCCAAAAGATATATTGCCCTCTTTCCTTTATGAAGTCTCCCTGAACGCAGTCAAATTCTTTGTATGCCAAATATGCTCCAGAGCGTCTTCAATCCAAAGCATGTTGAACTTAAATGTTATTCTAATTAAGCCTATGAAGAAGCAAGAACAACAAGCATGAAAACAAAAGAAGACAAAGAACGTTAAAGTATTTAGTTGTGGAATAACATGAAAAGAATTTGAACTTCAAACATGAAATGTTAATTGATTTATGAGATACATTGATGTATGACAAAGATACGAGTGCGACGGCGGCAGGCAACAGCCACCGAACGAGTATCGCGCGTTGAATATGTGCTTGATGGAGAGGAACTGTGCCTGCCACTTAGGAGGGTGATGTGATAAATTGGGTTTACATGGTCGACAAAGTTTATTAAAGTTTGTTTTGGCTTGAATAGCAAGGAAATTGGTTAATATTTAGAAGTGTAATTTATCTTATTATGTATAATTTGGAGAAAGTGTAATTTACTTGAAAAGAACGAAAAGGGTTTTGGCAAATTCTTTTATACCCATGCTATATTTAAATTTAGTCGCACTTTCATCCTTACTTCGCCTTTAAGGATAACAAAGAGGACATCAAATAAATTGACATATGAAATTTTCGTCTGTGGGGAGACGTTCTGAAATTCGACAAGGAATAATTTTTCGCTGTCATAGCAAAAGTAGCTATACGTTTTTCCCCAATTGTTCAGGAGAGCAAAAAACTGTCTACTTTTGTCATAATTTTGATATGATTGATTTTTTGATTTTTCCTGCACCCATTTGTATCAATTTTTTATTAATTTATGCCATTATGGCGTGGTTATTATGGATGTTTATTATTGAAATTTCATTACTTTATACATATAGCTATTTTTGTTGAAAGATATTTTGTGAAACTAGGATATCGTTAGATATGGAGGTTTAAACAATTCATTAGTAATATCACTAATTAATATATATTTGATATAATATTCATGAATTTTAGCGTTGGAAAATGGAATATAAAATACTTCAAATGGACAAATATTGTATTTCAGTCCATAATTGGTTAATCTTTATACCCTAAACCACAGTGCGGAATAATGGGAATTATAAGATAATATCAGGCCAAATGTTTTGGTTTGGTTTTATGGACCAGAATGCTCCTGCATTCTGAAAACTCGGGGACCCAGTTGGATCCATTGTGCAAATCCTTTTATTTCCTGAAAGTATAAGGTTATAGGAGAGGGATGGGGGTGATGGGATTTGGGAAGGAGTAAGTGGTGTTTGGAGATAGATAAGGGAGAGATGAGGAGTGAGGGAAGAAGGGTGGAATGGGAGTGTGTTCCATGTGTGTGTGTGTTTTAATGGTTGACGACTAGGTACGAAAATTAAGTCGGGAGTCATCCGGTATACTGTTGGTGGTATGCCTTTATGGCTCTCTTTCTTTGTTAGCCGTCACCTGTCTGTGTGGTCACATCCTTGTCCCTAAGCAGCCACCCCTGATCCGATTTAGACCTTTTGAGAATCCCAAAAATAAACAACTTTCTAGGTATTTATTTCTGCGTACACATTGCGCGTACACATTTGACATCTGAAGATTATGTGTTCGATTTATTCTACCTCGTCCTCATCCTCACATAATCGACAGTGATCTTCGATGTCTAACTGCCATCTTGTGATCCTACTCCTATTGCCGGTCTGCCCCGTGTAGATACCTATCAGTGTTCGAATTTCTGTCTTGTTTAGCTCCAATAGAGTTCTGGGTTTGCCCCCTTTGGATCTATGGTCATGTGGTCCTGGCGATCCTGCAGGTTGACAAACTCTTCCATGTCTCATTCATCTGTGACCATTTCCTTGAATCAATCAGTCTATAGAAGTGCCAATCGGTGGTTTTGCTAAGTTGTCAGCTCTATCGATTTCCAAGGACGAACCATGTCTAGCCAATTCATCTGATATTTCGTGTCCTTTGACATTGCTATGTCCGGGAACCCAGCAGAGATGGACGACATGGTTGTTGAGGTCATCTAGTGAGCGTTTACAACTCAGCACAAGCCTGGATTTGACAGTGGGTGACATGATTGATTTCATTGCTGTCTGAATGTTTGTACTAGCAAAAAATAATCGAGCAAGACCCTTTAAACTTATGATCAAAGTATAGATAGAAGTTGCTGTGTGATCACCGTGAAATTTGGCAGCAGATATTTTCTGTCAAATTTTCGGTCAAATTTATTCTTTTGATTTACTCTATTACTGGCCCAGAATCCACATTTTAAACTGGATCTTGATCAAATTTCCCATGCTACATTTCAGCTAAGGAACAACTACATTAAAAGGGTAACAGACGGGTATGTACTCCCATACAATTCAGGTCTCGGCGAAATTTCACATGGCCAGAGCAGAAGTATTTTCCAGATGATTTGCACAACGTTGGTCTCTAGTGGGTATGGAGGTAACTGGATGACCTTCCAAGATTGGTATACTCGATCATGCTAAATCTTGAAATGAATGCCACAACTAGATTTATGCAAAGATATTTTGCACAGTGATCACCAACGTGATAATTTTCCATTTGACTACTTGCGGAGCATAGGCCATCGATGGCAGAGCTCGTAAATATATCAAAATTTCAATATCTAGTTTAAGAGATATGTGCGTTATTGTATGATTGCTTATAATATTTTAATTAAACTAGTAAAAAGATTTACTTCAAATAAAAGTTTTACGCTTCTGAAAACAAAACTTCCATTTTCGTCGGTTTCTAAAAAGGCGACAACCCAGGTGCAAATTTATTTTATATTCGAGATATATATTCTTCTAGATATATTTAATGTCGTTTTTGAATCATTCTATGAGCGGACCTGTCCTATAGGTTCTCTTCAAAATTCCAATACAAAACAAAATATTTGCAAAAATTTTCAAATCCCAAAGCACCCATTAGAAAATGAAAGTCGTGCCTTCGATAATTCTTACGATGCGATATGCTCCAGCTTCTTCATTCAAAATAACTTTTTCTACACCCGTTTTGATACAAAACTCTAAACTAGTGGTCCATGTTAGAATGTGTCGTAAAACACCTAAAGATAAGAGTTTTTATACCTGAAACACATAGCAACTTTTGGTACAATCTGAACCAATTAACATATCGAAAAATGCTTTGGTGGATAAAATCATAAAATTAGATTTGAAATGCAGCAATAATTTTTCACATAGCTACTTTTGATACGACGCAACGATATGTCAAGAATAAAGCGCTCTGAAAGCCTCGAAATGATAACTCCGATTTACGGACGTATGATGGTGTTGTATTGTATTGATCGTTTTTAAAGCGTCTTCGAAACAATCTTTGAAGTGCTTTGCAAATGAATAAATGAGCGGTCTGAAAGCCTCAAACCGATTTTTGAAGGGCAATATTTTTAGGGATATAACAGATTTTTTTAATTATCCGATTTCCTCTACCAACATTGGGTTGTATAATTTAAGTCATTTATCGGAAAATAGTATCGTAGTTAGTATACAAATGGTAGCAGTTAAGTGCATTCTTACCAAATGCGAGGGTAGGACAATTACTATAAACTTTTTTCCATGTATGTATCTATTACCGTTGTCTAAAAAATGGTAAAACATTTTCGAAGTAGTGACATAATGCCAAATAAATATCACTAATATTGTATTTTTTCCAGAAATGTTTGTGTATTCTTGCAAAATATTTTAGAGTAGAAATTCCAGAAATCAGAAATAAAAGTGAAATAGCATAAATGTTGGCTGTAAAATCAAAAATTGTGAAAAGTGTCATTAGAAAAACCAGCGTAACTTTCTATCATATAGAGATTACCATTTTTGGCTTATAGGGAATACTTGTAATAGAATTGTTTCAGAAAACCAGATGGAGAAAGTTGAAATAAATGTAATTGCAAAGGCGAAATTTGTATTTTTTGCAACAATTACAGCTTTTTTGCAACTTACTACCTACATATTACAAGCGAGATTGATTATTAATACACATGCAAAAAATCATGCGGATCCGTTGGATAGATTGCGAGAAAAAAACGCAATGCTTGCAAATCATTTTAGCCATATCTCCCGCGAAAAAGAAAATTTTGGAAAAATATTCAATTCGCATTTTTTGTTTACCGTGCTGTACCGAAATACCCACACTTATTATCGAAAAAGATCAATCTTAACTCTAGTTCAGCAAGGAACCCTTCAACCTTTCCAAATATGTATATATTTCGTTAAAGGCTTTTGAAGGAAAACAGTTGTGTCGATTCAAAGTCAGACATTTGTTCAAAAAGAATATTTAATACAAAAAAACTATATTTTCCACAAACATAGTTTTGACGTCATAGAAAAGCTAAGAAACAACAAATTCTAATAAAAAATTGTGTGCAAAATCTCTTAAAATGTGTGAGAAACAGTTCGATGAAGTCAAAAAAGAAATTAAGTTTTTTCAATTTTCAAAATCTGAAAAACGTGATAATCTGTAAAACAAAAAGATTAAAAATTAAAAAATGCTCTTTGCATTATGAACAAATACGTTAAAATATGTTAAAAAAACATCAACACAAAAAATAAAAAAAAATTAATATTCATTAACATCAACAAATACAAAAAGTAGTCAAATTTGGGCCGATTTCTCAAATATATCAGATTTTCCCATTTTTAATTTTATTAACTCAAAATAATCAATTGGGTCATTGTCTAATTTTGGTTTGTTACAGAACTTAAAAATGTCTACTAGATAAAAAGTTATTGAATTTTGGCCGATGGATTTTGGTTCTGAACCACTGTGCCCCGTAAAAAAGAAACTCAGACCAGCTGGACTATAAGTTTATTCCACAAAAAATATCTACTCAACATGCCGTTTCAGAATTATATTATAGTTCTGTTCCATTCAAAAAGTGTTGGTCAGTGTTAGTGTAGAGTATGTACTAAGGAACTTACGAAAACGAAGGAAGACAAAGAAAGGATCGACTCAAAAGGGTATAAAAAAGGTACCAACCAAACGGCCGTAGCTAGAATAATATAATAATAATAATAATAATATATACACCGTCGCTTTAAATGTGTACAAGCAAAAAATAATGAGATATTTCGATATTGGGCAACATAGTGAAAATGTCTACTCCTTTTCGTACGTAATAATAATATAATTTCCTAATATGGTACACCATTTCTACTTTAGACGACAGCATCTATCTTATGTCGGCAATACGGAGAAATGTATTCCATCGTGAAGCATTCGACACTGCCTAACTTAACTTCTTTTTACTTGTTGTGCTTCATTTCACTTAAAAAGTATATTTTTTGATGGAGAAAATAGTATTGAAATTTTTGTAATTCTACCAGAATTGGGATATCTTTGCCGATTTTTTACTAAAATGACTGCCACAATTTTGTTTTCCTGAGTGATGTGCTAATATTATCTGAATAAGACCTCAACAAATATAATAAATATAGATAACACTATGCAACAAAAAAATGTTTTTTTTGAGGTACACTGATTTATAAAATCAAAATAATTGTTGGATAACGTTTTCCCTTTTTATTTTTATACACTCCACGGAAGTATTATGGCTTTGGGCATTTGTTTGTAACACCCAAATGGAAGCGAGATAGACCCATTGTTAATTATACCGATCGACTTAGAATCACTTTTTGAATCGAGTAAACATCCCGAGATTTCCCGAGGGAAAATTACCGGGAATTCGCATATTTTTCATTTCCCGGAAAAAGTAGATTTCATCCGGAAAAGGTAGATTTTGGGTGTGTATCCGAACTCCCAAAATAAACGAAGTCATTCGTTTGAAAATATTATAAACAATGCTATGCATGTAACAATTGTATTAAAAATTCAAGGTGACTGTCTAAAAAAAGAGTTTAAAGTTTTCGAAGCGACAGGACAAACAGGCAAATTAAACATTTTATTTAATCCTCTACTGATTGTTAAGCCAACATCTGTTGAATGTGATCGATCGTTCTCCGTCGAGTCCACATTTTACAATAAAATAAGAAATATCTGAAGAGGCCATAAATGCATTGTATGCTCTTAATTCAAATATACGCTTTCATATGTAAAGAGTGATTTTTTAAAGGCTATAGGAAAGTTTTTCAAAAAAAAAACACATAAAATTCAGAAAAATTCATGAAATCTTTATTTGAATCGATAGTACGGTCCATATAATTTAATGTTTGAAGATTATTTCATGCAAATGTTGACCTTGACTGCGCCTCAAATGGTCCATCCGCTTAGTCCAATTTTGGCATTTCCACGTTTTTGAGTAACAGAGGCCCAATTGCTGCGAACAGCGACGAATCGATACTTGATGGTCACCATTAACACTTGACGATACAGCTGCGATATTTTCTTCAGTTCGCACTCTACGTAAGCATGTTGGTGGTTTAATGTCCAACAATGTAAATTTGGTGCGAAATTTAGTCACAATAGCCCAAATAGCCGCTTCAGTGGGTCGATTAAACTGACCGTAAAATGGATGCGCGCGATGAACTTTCTTAACAGAGCACGCATTTTGATAATAAAATTCAATAATTTGCAAGCGTTGTTCGTTTGTAAGACGATTCATTGTTAAATTATAGACCAAACTGAAGATGTTTGACAGTGAAACAAAACACGAAGCGTGCGTCAGCTGTTTAAACCAGTGTTGCCAAAAAGATAATAGCTAAAAAATAAATTGAAAAGACATTTGAATTGATTTCACATTGCTCTTTATTATATAAATTCTGTAACAGGTTCGTTGTGAAATACATATTTATTTTACTTTAGTAAAATGTGAATGTTTCATTGGAAAAAATAAGTGTATCTCATGACAAACAATATGTTGACGATTTCCCGAGCTGTCCCGGGATCCCGGGAAATCGAAAAAATAATTCCCGTGTCCCGGGAAATAAAAAGTACGGGAAAATGCAAACCCTAGCTACTACCCATGCGGCCACAATTCCTGATAATCAGAATCATATGTGATTTTTATACCCTCACTCTACAGAGTAGGAGGGTATATATCATTTGGGACAGACAAAAGTGTAACACATTGAAGGAGTGACTTAAGACTCTAAGTATGTTTGCACCGTTTCCGTTTCACGATTTTTTAAGGTGTCTGGCTGGCTGGCTGGTGTACACGATAACTCTCGAAAGGAGTTAAGGAATCGGTTCAAACTTTCCACATGGTAATATTTTTCCCAAACTTAAATAAAAACTCATATAACTTCCACATAGATACTCGAAATCAGCGATATTTTAGTATTTGATAATGTTTATACACTCCACGAGAGTATTATGTCTTTGTGCATTTGTTTGTAACACCCAAAAGGAAGAGAGATAGACCCATTGTAAATTATACCGATCGACTTAGAATCACTTTTTGAATCGATTTAGCAATGTCCGTCCGTCTGTCTGTCCGTCCATCTATTCTTGTAATCACGATACAGGTCGCAGTTGTACACAGAACCAAATGAAACTTTGCACAACGAAGTTTTTCGGGATAAGAGCGAACGCTATTTAATTTGAAGAAAATCGGTTCAGATTTAGATATAGCCCCCATACGAATTTCTCTCCCGATTTGACCCCTTTCACTCTAGATACCATATATTACAAGAGAATTTCTTCAAAATTGGCAAAACATCTTATATTTCAACTAAAAACACCTGTGGTAAAAATGTGTTAGATCGGTTCAGATTTATATATAACTCCCATACAAATTTCGCTTCCGATTTATATTTTTCCGCCCCAGAAACCAAGAATTTCCACCGAATTTCTTCAAAGTGAGCATAACACGTTATATTTGAACTGGAAGAACTTATTGTGAAAGTTAGTCGCATTTTTCCAAGTTTGGATATAGTCCCGATACAAATATTCTTATCGATTTGACAAATCGGACCAGGTCATATTAGCCTATGATTAGGAAACATACAAAAATTCTTCCCGTTTTCACTTTTTTACCGAGTTGAATTGTATTCGGTTGGAAAGTGGAGTGTATCATATAGTCGGCCCCGCCCGACTTTAGCCTTTCCTTACTTGTTTTATAATCGATTTAAGTGTACTAAATATGACGGATATTGCCACGACACTTCCAGTACCTCCCACACAAATCACGCAAAAATACGTAAATTAAGGCTTTTATAACTGATGATCGGAATACTTCAAATATTATATTTAGCAATGCTTTTATAGTGGTTACATTCGCATGGAATATGGGCGATATTGCCACACCTCTTCTGGTACCTCCCACACAAAGTGGCATAAACTTTGGTTACAATATAACCGACATAACATTCATACGGGTGATCAAAATCATTTGTAATTTGATATTTAAAAATGTTTTTATAATCACTTTGCATCTAAAAAATATCTGCGCTTTAGACACTTCTTGTACCTCCCACACAATTGTCTCTATCCTAGGTAATATTAAATCGTTCATAACTTCTATACCGGTGGATGATTTGATATTTGATCATGTTTTTACAAGTTTATAAGTTAGTTTCGCGCCAAATGTTTGTAACACCAAGAAAATTGAGCTATACCCACCTTTAAGTATACGGATCGGCTTAGAATCACCAGCTGATTCGATTTAACGATGTCTGTCTGTCCGTCCGTCCGTCCGTCCGTCCGTCTGCTGTCCATCTAAGCTTGTTCGCACTCTACAGGTCGTAATTGTTGTCCGATTGTTATCAAACTTGGCAGAAGTTATTTTTTCTGGCCAAGGACCATCGGTATTGAATTTGGAGGAAGTCGGTTCAGATTTAGATATAGCCCCCATACAAATGTCGGTCCCGATTTGACATTTTCCGCTCTAGAAACCACATATTGTACCCGATTTTATTTAAATTTGGTACAACATCTTATAATCTGACTAGAAACACCTATGCCGAAATTGGGTAAGATCGGTTCAGACTGAGATATAGCCCCCATACAAATGTCGCTCCCTATTTCACTTTTTCCGCTTTAGAAACCACATATTGTACCCGGTTTTCTTTAAATTTTGCAGAACATCTTATAATCCAACTAGAAACACGTATGCAAAAATTGGGTAAGATCGGTTCAGATTTAGATATAGCCCCCATACAAATGTCGCTCCCGATTTGACATTTTCCGCTCTAGAAACGACATATTGTACCCAATTTTCTTTAAATTTGGCAGAACATCTTATAATCCAAATAGAAACACGTATGCAAAAATTGGGTAAGATCGGTTCAGATTTAGATATAGCCCCCATACAAATGTCGCTCCCGATTTGACATTTTCCGCTCTAGAAACGACATATTGTACCCAATATTCTTTAAATTTTGCAGAACATCTTATAATCCAACTAGAAACACGTATGCAAAAATTGGGTAAGATCGGTTCAGATTTAGATATAGACCCCATACAAATGTCGCGCACGATTTGACATTTTCCGCTCTAGAAACGACATATTGTACCCGATTTTCTTTAAATTTTACAGAACATCTTATAATCCAACTAGAAACACGTATGCAAAAATTGGGTAAGATCGGTTCAGATTTAGATGTAGCCCATATACAAATGTCGCTCCCGATTTCACTTTTTCCGCTTTAGAAACCATATATTGTACCCGATTTTCTTTAAAATTGGCACAACATTTTATAACACAGTGCAACACGAAAAAAAAATAACCATATACGGACACCGCTACATGATAAAAGACCAAAAAAAAAGACCCGTGTTTTTTTCCCCCCAAAGTCATGCACTTTTTTTTTATGGGCCCCCAGAGATTTGAGGCCTCGGTGTAATTTTTGGAAAAAAGTGATCATATTCTCAGGCTCATATCTTGCAAACCGTTCGGAATTTTTGTTGAATGGCATCGATGATGTCGTGTGGGTAAGAAATACTGGAATAAACAATTTTTCACTTTTGCGGCTACCTAAGCGCTACCTAAACGGTGTTAAGAATAATTCCTAGGAAGTTCATATGTTCTAGAAAGTTGTTTATTGAGATCTTAGGTACATTTTTGTAGTTGATTGTTTCCCTGAATTTTCAGCGGTTTGCTACCTATGGACCTGAACAGGGGAAAAAAGGTTAAAAAAAATCGAATTTTTTTAAGTTTTTTGCGATTTTGACCTTGAAGATGAAGTTTTTTTGATTTTATATGTTCACAATTTTTGTTCTTTATGACAAGAGCTAGAACTTTGCCTCAGAGAGTCAAAATTCCGAACGGTTTGCAAGATATGAGCCTGAGAATATGATCACTTTTTTCCAAAAATTACACCGAGGCCTCAAATCTCTGGGGGCCCATAAAAAAAAAGTGCATGACTTTGGGGAAAAAAAACACGGGTCTTTTTTTTGGTCTTTTATCATGTAGCGGTGTCCGTATATGGTTATTTTGAAATGACTTCAAAAATGTTGCACAGTGTAATCGAACTAGAAACATCTATGCTGAAAGTGGGTATGATCGGTTCAGATTTAGATATAGCCCCCATACAAATGTCGCTCCCGATTTGACTTTTTCCGCTCTAAAATCCACATATTGTACCCGATTTTCTTTAAAATTGGCACAACATTTTATAATCGAAATAGAAACATCTATGCTGAAAGTGGGTATGATCGGTTCAGATTTAGATATAGCCCCCATACAAATGTCGCTCCAGATTTGACTTTTTCCGCTCTAAAATCCACATATTGTATTCGTTTTTCTTTAAATTTGGCACAACATCTTATAATCCAACTAAAAAACCTATGGTGAAAGTGGGTAAGATCGGTTCAGATTTAGATATAGCCCCAATACAAATGTCGCTCCTGAATCTTTAGCCGATTTTGGCCAAACTTTACATATTATATTTCACCAATAAACATACATGGTGAAAGCGGGTCACATCGTTCCAGGTTTCAATATACCCCCATACAAATGTCCTTTCCGATTTAACATTTTTTGTCAAACACATACATTTACAGGATGCAAAAATCCTTCCCGATTTCACTTTTTTACCGAATTAAATGGCAATGAGAATGGTTTTGGTGATGCCCATATGTCCATACTTTGGTAGACTACTATATAATTTGTATTTGTCTTTCGGACAATTGGATCAATTACCATATTATTTACCATATTCGTTAAATTTGACTAAAGATTAATTTATAGTATAATTTATATGAACTGCATAAAATTGCTCCCATGAAATACCTGGGTTTAGTAATGAAAGTGAGGTACATACGCAGGGTACCACCACTGTAGGGTATTATATAGTCGGCCCCGCCCGACTTTAGCCTTTCCTTACTTGTTTTATAAATGTGGAAGTTGGGACCATGTGTCACGAACCTCCTAGCACCTTCCACACAATTTATCCTGCCCTACGTTAAATTTAATTCCTTATAACTTTCGAATATTTGTCCTCTGAGAGTGAGGGTATATATATGCCGGTTTAGCTTACTTACTTGTTTGGTCCAAGATCGATCACTCTATTTTACCAAACATTTCCAAGGTTTGCAATTCTATTTTTGCAAATACTTTAACGTAAATATAAAAGTCTGTGTGACACGTGATTTACTAGCCAGGAATTTTAGTACCTGAAAAATCCCTCGGCATATTTTCATGCCATTTTCAAAAAATAATGCATATACCATACTCATTATGCCCCCTCTCGCTTATGTTAAATTATAGATTAAACTAAATGAAAAATACAAATATTTACAACAAAACACCCCAAGGGGCGAAATATAACACCCTGTCAGAATATGAATGTCTATTTATCTGGTGCAACCACAAAGCAAAAGAAGACGACGGAAAAGCCCCAATAAATTACCCCGCGCTTCTCAGGCGAACAATTAACGCTTAACTAAACGCCACGCACACAACAAGAACATCGTAAAAGATGACACTTTTGAAATTTTGCGCTAATTTAAACGCTTCCTTGCATTCTTGCCAACAAGAGTCAGCACAAGAACCTCTTCAGCGGTTGATGGACACTTAAAGATTGTTTGCATCCCAATCGATCGTTAACGAAGAAAGAAGCGTGAAGCATCATAAGATGTTCTTGGCAATCTTGTGATGAAACAAAGAGTAAAGCCAGGGCAGAAGAGGAACAAGAATGAAGGCCGCCGTTTTCGCTCAACATATTCTGCGAATAATCACTGGAGTACGGCGAGGGTAAAGCGGTGTACTTATGTATGCGAACGATCCAAACCATCCATCCAACGTGGCCAGCGCATGTGATCATAAAATTATAATTTATGATCGACAAACTGACATGCATTTCAATGATTGAGAGCTAAGTGCTGTTGCTGGCAACAACAGTTGCCTTCTCCTTTATCTTATTGAACAAATCTGGTGAAAAAATCAACGATGGAAAATAAGAACGACGAAATTATTTCAATGAACGCTCGCCATATGTGTGGCGAGCGAGTGGTTGGAAATTGCATGCAGCGTTTGCCAAACTATATGCATAGGATGTGATCTTGAGGGCGGCGGAGGTGACCATCGAATACCCTTCATAAATCAAAAGACATATGTATCTGCATGTCCTGCCTGCAATTGGCATGTTATCCTTAATCAAAGCTCTGCTCTCAGAATCAAGAAATGTCTCAATTGAAAATACCACAAACATGTTGAAAGCCCATTTCCAAATTCCTAAGGCCATCTTTATCTTTTACACCCAAAAGTCAAGTAGTCGACTTTTTGAACCCTACTTCTGGCCCATCGATGAATGGATTATACCTCCCATTATACCGAAACAGCTAGTATGCTAAGCATAATGCAGCCATACTGATATGGTGCACATCTTGGAGACAGTTGGCTCCTTCCCAGCCACATTATTTATGATCCATAAGTTCTCGGAGCTGTGGAACATATTAAAGTTTTAAAAGTGGCTGCTTCGGCTGTTATTGTTGTCGTTTGCAGCAACATGGGGGTGCAATTGAGGCTGTTTGCTGCCATTGTTGTTGTTGTTATAATATCCACTCTGGTGCTTGATTTAATTTTATTCTCACTTCGAGTTGTTTAAATTATTTCTTAGAAAAGACACAAAACAAAATAACACAGTCGCCGGCAACTGAACTGGACGGCATATGGGCTACGGTGGCATCATCAGGCGCTTTTTGCAGCAGCAGATCCCTGGCTGTGCGTCCAGCAGCTTTAGGCAATTTCAACAATATTTCAATTTATTTACTCAGACGCGTTTCTTATGAAGCCGCCTTGGCCATCCTGTCGTCATTTGGGTCCTCGGTCCTCATCGACATTACTTGCTGGCTGCATAGTAATCACCACCAATTTCGAAATACATAGTTGAAGCTGGTGCGGTTGAATATTGTTGCTGGCTCTGTTAATAAAAGGAGTTCTGAGTGGCGTTTTGAATTGAAAGCAGTTGCTGTATGGTGATTTTCTTTTCGCTTTTTGTCAGCCTTTGCTTTCATAGACTCTTTTTGTATTTTTGAGTGTGTGAGAAAACGAATTTAGAATTTTTGTGTTTATTTATTTATTTATTTTCATGCGAAAGTTGTTTCAGTTGTTGACATCTTCCTTTGCCAAATCTAATTGTAACTATGACCCACAAGGACAAGGTTGTGGAAGAAACAAATTGAATTTGTTTATTTTAAATTGAAAATATTAAGAAAATTATGTTATGGAAACTGCTATGAAAAAATCGAGTATATACAGGTTGTATAAATTGTGCATACCTTATGGGCAACACAGCTGTGGGGGACTGTAATACAGACCGAACTTAAAGAGAAGGCCAATTTCAAACTTCAGTTAAAAATCTAATCATCTAATCGGTCGACACATGAAATTTTATATATGGGCCTTTCAATTGCAATTTGTCAGACATGTCCAAAATCTTGAGTTGCGGGTAAAAAATCGGGTTTCCGTACCTTTGCACACTATAACTTTGTTTGTCATTATCGTAATAATCACGTCCCAGAGTTTTCTACTTCGTTCTTCTTGGCCGCACAGTGTTATCTATGTTACCCATTTCATAATGTGTTTACTTTCCGAAAAAAGGAAAAGTGTTGAAACTTGTATGGATAAGAATTCCACGACACGCGGATCCTACATTTTTTCAAAGAGATCTAAACATTGTGTGGGATGATGCATGCCCATGCGACTCCTCAATTCCAAAGATCTTTGGATTTACATTAAGTCCAATTTTGGGAAACTTTTACATAGGCATTTCATGTAAATGAGTTTTACAATTGTACTTTTTTCTGGTTGGTTGTTCCATTATTAACCCACATGTCCAACATGACATGCAACATTGTCCCCCCCCCCTTCATCACAGTACAGCAACATGTCGTGCCACTCGTGCTAGCGGCGGGGACCATGGACATGCGGCACTAAGAGTCCAGAGCATTTGGATGAAATATTTATGATTATATTTTTCTGTGAATGTTATTGTTAGTGCACCGTTGTTGTATTTTATGTGACCAATTTTCACTATTAAATTAAAATAAAATAAAGCTGAAACAACAGCCAACAACAAAGGAGTTAAACAAAGGCCACCAAACAATGTTGCTGGCCGCCGCGCCGCTATTTATGTGGCATCATGCAACTGAACGAACGCACAGTGACTTCAAAGAAAAACATGTTGTGATGACATGACGGCAAACTTCCATGAAAATGGAAAAGTGTCAGTTGAGTAAGAGATCTGAACATTGTTTTACCCTCAACCAGGCTATTATTCTTGACCATATTCTGCAACATCGTAAAACTGTCCTGAACAGAATTCACACCCTGTTGTAGGAAGTGATATATTGAAGTTTTGTGGCTTCTCTGGAATAGCAAACATCTCTAAAAATGCTGCAATATTTTGAATGAACCCAGATTTGTACATGGAAAAGCTTTAAGCATGATCTGACGGTTAATGATGGGTATCGTTGCAAAGAAAATATTGATTGAATTGTAGCCGCGGCCAACACCATATTCCTACTGCTCCAACATAGCTGAGAAAGTTAGATAGTTTTGAGTAAATGCACGTATTGAACATATCTGGAAATTGAACCAATATTTAGAAAAGGTAGAAACAATTCATTTTTGTGCTTTAAATACTCCCAAAATTTCTGATCGTCGGTAGGGACTATATCCCTCCCCTACATTGCCGTCCACTTATATTACAATGATGCTTGAATAACGGTAGGATGTGATGGTAATCAGAAAGAAAGCATCTGACGCACTTAGACGAGTAGATGTACATTGGGATAACACTGGCTTTTGCATCCCTCATCGAAACCAAAATCACCGACGTCTATACTGTCTAAGTCGCCAAAGCTCTGAAAGAAAGCAAAAATCAGTGTCACTAAACGTCTATTAGCCATATCTAGATGCTGATATTGGTCAGGTTGTAGGTAATTTCCCTCGTGCGCCTATCTTAAGCAATCATCTTACCATCCTTTTTGCTCCAAATCCAGCATATCACCATTGAATGCAAGGTTCGCTGTTTACAAATATTATTTGTGTTGAGGATTTGAGATGTGATGCGGCGAATAGTCACGAACCAGAGAATCTTATTGAATATCCCTTGCCTCTGTTCAAGGTTGGACAACGCAGTTATTATCGCATCGGAGTGTATGTTATTGAAGACTCCTTCTTATCAAAGGCTATTCAATGGTGCTCACCAGTTCATGAAGCGCAGTTTCATTTGACTTGACTTAAATATAATCATTCGGGGATGATTATATTTATACAGCAGGCCTTTTAATATTACACTGTCCAGGAACGTTTTTTTATGCACTAGAGTAAATGACGTTCATCGTTGGTTAATCCTAACGAAAATCCGGTCGTACATTTATATTGATGTTATATATAAACATGAAATATAAAACGATGAGGGAATTCATTCATTCAGGGCTTATACAACAAATCGGGAGTGAACGGATATCATAAAATATGGGTCTATCTCGCTTCCTTTTGCACAAGAACGTAATACTCTAGTGGAAGGTAGACAAAAGACACCCATAGAAGTTTTTGGTGTTAATTATATGGCCTCATGCTTAGAGGCCATATTCACTTTTTGATAGCGATAATATTATTGGCGCCTGTCTTCAATCATACGGCTGGTAATTCTGACAGACTGACTGACTATGAAATACTAGTGCAAAGAGTTTAAAATTAGAAAAAAGGTACATATAACCTCATCATACTCTTACGTAGCAAATGACGAACATCTTGCATTTTTGCTGCAGTGCAATGGGTAGAGCATTCGGCTATCCTAAGATATATCGTAAATTTTCCACAAAATTTAATTGGATAAAAACTATCAAACAATTCGTCATTTGTTTGCGATTTTTAAGATTTTACAGTAGTTTCTAAGATCATAGACCTTTGTCTCTGCTTCTCTGCATGTAGCCACTGTGCACCAAGTGTGTGTAGGCTGATTGTTTGCTTTTGGCCGACAGTTCCCAATTGTCCGTCCGTCCGTCCATCCATCTTTTGAGTTGTTTGTTGCGCATGCTCAACACTTCAACATGCATTCGTCTTTGTAAATTTGGTAACCCATTAAAGGCCAGACATGAATGCATTTTCCATTTAAATCATGTGTGACATTCGTTATAAATGGTCTTTTAAAAAGGCATAACAAATTTTGTATGCGTTTTCTCCATTTCTGCCCCCTCTCCTCACTGTACGTCTTTTCAATTTTCTAACAATTCATCGGCACTTCATATTTCATATCTTTCCAATTTGATCGGCGGAGATGAGGAGCACAAGACAAAAATTGAAATTATTTAAAGAAAAATGCCCATTTTAAATAAAACGAATAGAAAATGCGTGGTCACAAGTTTTTTTGTTTTGTTTTGAGATCACATAAAACAGCGTAACCATCTCTGCAGACAATGCAGTGTTGCAGTTGTGATGCGCGTTTCCATGGTTAATAACTGTTTAAGAGGCAACTTCATTTTATTCACCCGTACTTTCCTCCGGTCCGGTTCGGTCTGGTCCACACTACAGCGTAGTTTTCCATTTAATTTATCCATAATGAGAATAACGTTAGACGTTGCCTGTGCAGAGTTGTGTGTGTGTGAGTGTGCTTCATGTTGCATGATGCATCATCATTATCATCCGCATCCTCATCGGTCTGTTCTAAGATGGTTTATCTTACTGCTCATTAAATCATTCAACTGTCACTCAAACTCCAGCTAGCATTTCGCTGTGGTCCAGTCCTGAAGTGGCAATGCTGGCAGTACATGATGGCCATGACGGCGGTGACGGCGGTGCTGGCGATGGTGGTAGCTCTGATGCCACTGGCCGATGTTAGCTGACGGTAAACATAGATGTTCACTTGTCTGTCCTGGTTTCTGCATGATGCATGATGGTTACCGCAAATAACAAAAGTTCATCACGGCGGGTATGCTCATATTCATCCTCGCCATCAGTAGAGTAGAGTCGCTATCATCATCAAGTGGACACACATATGATTGTGTGTGTGTGCATTGATGAACTAGAACTTGCAACTCATCAGCGCAGCTAAGAAGATTTTCATACACTAAATTAAAGAGGAATTCATGGAATCCAGTGGTTGGATAATCTGGAAAAGTATTCATAGCGATGAAACAAGAGAATATTATCAAACGCTACTTCGATGCAGAAACTTTGATTGGAAAGAACTCATTAGAGCGACAATGATTGAATGAATAAGGGATCGATGATTTTGTGAAGGTTGATTTTTGAATGTCAGACTGTGTGTTCATATATCTGGCCACATAATCGTTCCTATCTAGAAATTGCACACAAGTGTTTTTTTCCGGCAGAGAAGTGTAATATTCAATTTGAGGAAAGTGGTGGAAATTTAGTCATAGTCCTCATACAAATCTAACTCCCAATTAGCATTTAAATTTGCCACAATCCTCCGAATATTTGGTCTATGTGTTGATGATTTACGTGGCCGCTGTCACGGCAGCGTCAAGTAGTGCCTTAAGTAAGGTGACCATCCATGCCGCTTTTAGCGGGATTATCCCGCTTTTAGATGCACAATCCCGCTTAATTTTTTCATCCAGCTTTTTTCAGAAAGATACTGCTTTTCCGATTTTTATACTCTACACCCATACGTGGGCTAGGGTATTATAAGTTGGTTTTCCGCCAAATGCTTGTAACACCAAAAAATAATCGAGCTATATCCACTTTTAAGTATACGGATCGGCTTAGAATCACCAGCTGATTCGATTTAACGATGTCTGTCTGTCCGTCTGCTGTCCATGAGAACTACATAGACTCATGCTATGGTACAGCCCCAAATATTGTTATAGGCCACTTACAAATGTCCGTCCGACTTATCTTATTACCGCTGCATTTGTCATCAGTTATTGGTTAAATTTTCCAGATCATGTAATATTTACTCTCGGAAAATCTACCGGAAAATTGGACAAATGTTTTCAAATATAACTGTCCCACCAATTTTCATTATTATCGCCTTAAAACTTTCATATTACATCGGATCTGGGTCAAGTTTTTCTTAACATGAATTATTTCACACAGGAACTCTTATTGATGAAGTGGACCTTAGATCACTGTTTTGATGCGGACCAAATAGGCCTCCGATACGATTTTATATGTATTTTCTACATCACATATTTCAGTTAGGAACACTTACAGAAAAAGTGGTGCATTACGCAAAGACATTTCCACCGCTTATTATCAATTTCTGATTTGTTTACATAACTCTCTAGAATCAACTTATTACGTCCGAGCTTGACGAAAATAATAGTTATATTTTTCCCTAGGCGCGCAGCTACAATGAGATAGGATCAAACCGATTTTGTTTGTGTATAGGCCCATCACATGTATGAGTAACATAATGCAAAAGAATTTCATCAATTTTGCCATATTCGTTATATTGACTAAGGATGCATTTATAATTTATATGAACTACATAAAATCGCCGCCATAAAAAACCTGGCTTTAGTAATAAAAACCCCCCCTGAATTTAGCGTTTCCTTACTTGTTTTTCTTGTCTTAGACTGATTGATTGGTCGTATTATTGGACGTTTAGAGACTTTTCTATATTTTTTAAGTGACGAAAACAATCGAATGTTGCTGAATATCGGAAGTGGAAGTTTCCAGTTGTCACTATGAAAAACTACAACAAATAATACAAAAATCCAATAATTGGAACGACAAGTTATTCTAAGATTAAAGTAAAGATATATATTTAAAGTACTTTTAAAAGTATACAAATTCAGATAAAAATGGATAAAATTCAACATTAACAAGTAAGTAAGTTTCAGTCGGTTAAACTAATTTATATATACCCTCAATCTCAGAATCAAGATTCGAGTATTTGTTTGGTTTACTTAAGAACTCTTATACTATTTGTGTGAGAGGTGAATTTCAGACAACGGTATAGAAATTACAAGGGACTAAAAATCGCCTAGGCCCATTGATAAGTGTACCGATCGACCCAGAATCACTTTTTGAATCGCTTTAGCCATGTCCGTCTGTCTATCTGTTAATCAAAGTACTGGACGCAATTATTGTCCGATCCCAAAAAAATTGACACAAGTGAGTTTTCAGCTCAAGGACGATCCTTATTTAATTTGAAGCAAATCGGTTCAAATTTTGATACAGCCCCCATACAAATGTCGCTCCCGATTGGTATTTTTCACCTCACATTTTTATACCCTCCACCTTAGGTATATTCAGTTTATTAAACCCCCCACCTAAGGATGGGGGTATATCCACTTTGTCATTCCGTTTGTAACACTTTAAAATATTCATTGAAGACTCCATAAAGTGTATATATATATTCTGGGTCGTAGTAAAATTCTAAAGCGATCTAGCCATGTCCGTCTGCCTGTTGAAAGCACGATAGTGGCCGACAAAATGAGGTAGGGGGTTGGAATTTTCCCTAAATATGTCTCATGGTAGCACATCGGTGGGGATTGAAAGTGGGCCCAGAAATCGGCCCAGTTTCTAACAAGGACTAAATTAAAACTAATATTTAGACTATTCAAGCATTTTTTTTAAATTTCTGCTTTATATGCACTTGAAAATTGTTGCGTACATTCCTCACAAAAAAGTGAATACACGTTTTAGCGCACGAAATGGGACAAAAAGGGATAACAAGTAAAAAAGGCGTTAAGTTAGGCCGGGCCACCATGGATTGCATTCCACAGAGGCTGTCGATTTACGTAGAAGTGCAGTAATATTACTGGAAAATATCAAAATTTTTTTAATATAGCCAAACCAAAACAAATACTAATATTGGAAAAAAAATAATATAATATTTTTATCATTTAAAACCACGCTTACAAGGCAAGGCAACAAATACGTTTACACTATAAATATATCGAAACAATACTTCAAGTCAATTCAAAAACTAAATAGTCTTATCTTTATATATTCAAAAACTTAACTAACATAACTATTGGTAGATAGTGGGTGCTACATTTAGTTGTTTTCATTCTTTCATTCTATTTTAAGTCCAAAAGTAAAAACTTTTAAAATCGATTATCTCACGTACATAGTGTCACATAACCTAACTTTATGATTCAACCAAATTGCAGTAAAAGTAACAAAATAAAGTACGACTTTGGAAAAATCTTTTTATTTTGCTTGTCTATGCAGTCTGAGGAATGTATACACCGAATTCCACGAATCTAGCTGCGGCCATTTGTTTCGTACCGTTTGTATCCCTCTGTTCGGTATCCCTTGAAAGTACGAATTTGAAAATAGCCTTTTATTTTTCGTGTCTACGAATTTAATGATTCTAGCTGCGGTCATTTGGTGGGTACTATTTTCATCCCCTTTTTCCATTTTTTCCCCAAAATATACGAATTTGGAAAAATTCGTTTATTCTACGTGCCTACGCAATCAGAGGAATGCCTACACCGAATTTCATTATTCTAGATGCAGCCGTTTGGTTGGTACCATTTTTATCCCTCTATTTCCATTTCATCACTTAAAAGTACGAATGTTGAAAAAATAATTTTATAGTATGTATCCACTCAATTAGATGAATGTACACACCGAATTTGTTGCTTCTAGCTACTGTCGTTTGATAAGTACAATTTTTATCCCTTTTTGCCCCATTTCACCCCCTACGAATAAGAATCACTTTATGGTGCTCGTTTTTTGTTATAAGGGAAAAGCGCATTTCCAATATCAAACAAATATAAGCAGACATAGTGAAAAAACATGCCGAAATACTTTTAATATTAGGGGTTATTAGGGGTATTTTCAGTCCTTGTGAGGGAAAAAATTTTCCCTCTGGGCCGATTTCGCCCACTTTCAATCCCAACCGATCTGCTCCTTGCTCATTTCGTTCGGAAGCTAGCGTGCTTTCAACAGACAGACAGCGGATAAGGCTGTCTTAAAATTTTACCACGACCCAGAATATATATACTTTATGGGGTCTCCGTTGAATATTTCAAGGTGTTACAAACGAAATGAAAAAGTGAATATACCCCCATCTATTTGCGTAGATACGTAAAATAGAGGGATTTTTCAAAATAAGGGATACAATTGGAAAAGAGGGATAAAATGGTATCAAACCGCTGAAGTTGAAATCATAAAATTAGGTGTGTACTTTCATCTGACGTTGCCGTGTTCCTTCTAAACGAAGAGATGATATATTAGAGAAATTTATTCGTTTCAGAAATTAAATTGAGACCATATTTTATTTTCATGGCTGGTTTTGGCTTTAACTAGTGTCGTGTGCAATTACATTTGTATTGCAAATGAAGTTCTTTGCAAATGTAATGGGACGTAATCCTTTGTTGGCTGTTGCATGCAACCTTGTGAAAATGCAAATGCTCTAATGACTGTAATCACCATTGGAATGAATTATGGCTCCATGACGTTTGCTCGGCTTGTTAAATGTAGTTGCCTCGGGCTTTAACTTGTTCACACAAATGTCGTTTTAAAAAGGTTCTAATTGGAAATGAAGATTGAAATGAACCACAACAAAAACAATAACAACAAAAACAACAACATCATGCCACAACATATTAACCTGAAATGCAGCCATCAGCCAAGCCAGCACATGCGGAACAGTGTTAAGTAATGGCGTTGGTTTTATGACCTCGCTTTTATATGGTTTTTAAGTCCAACGTACATTCATACAGACAGACGGACGGGCGAACGGACAGAAAGGCCGTCCGTTAGACATATGTATGAGTCTATGACATATTTAGTAATAAATATGTTTCCTTTGCATGGGAACTTTGCCGACAATGTAATTTACATGGACGTTGATGTTGATGTTGTCCCAACCCAGCCCAACAGCCATCGCGATGGACGTTAGATTGTGTTGGACGGAAAACCACACAAGGAGCGCTTTAACGAACATCTCTATGAAACTGTCAATTGAAATTGACACATGAACATTGAAGTGTTGTTTTATCCATTCTGTTGTTCCCTATTCCCTGTTCCTGACTCATAATCTTGTCAATGAATCTCTTGTTAGCATACACACACACACCCATTCACTCATTCATTCATCTGTGCGTCCGCCTATCCGCTCATAATGAAGGAGGGTTGTTTGAAAAAGTCTGGAAATTTTAAAATTAGGATAGAAGAATTTTGGGTCCTATAAGCTTACATATTTTTATACCGTCCACCTCCAGGATGGGGGTATGCTAAGTTTATCATTCCGTTTGTTACACCTTCAAATATCGACCTGACATATAAAGTATATATATATATATTCATGATCGTCATAAAAATCAAAGATCTAGCCATCGCCGTCCGTCTGTCCGACGTCTGTTGAAAGCACGCTACGAATTTCGAAATTCGTACTTTTTCGGGTTAAAATGGAAAAATGGGATAAAAAGTGTACCAACCAAATGACCACAGCTAGAGTCATGAAAATCGGAGTAAAGTATATCCGTCTGAGTGCGTTGAGACGAAAAATAAAAAGGTTTTTCCAAATTCGTTCTTTCGAGGGATATAATGGGAACAGAGGGACAAAATGGTACCAACTAAGCGACTACTGCTAGAATGATTAAATTCGGTGTGTACATCACTCTAATTGTGTAGACACGTGAAATAAGGAAATTTTTGAAAGTCGTACTCTTAAGGGGGTAAAATGGGGAAAAAAGGGAAACAAATGGTAACAAATAAATGGCCGTAGCTAGAATCATGGAATTCGGTGTATACATTCCTCTGACCGCAAAATAAAAAGTTTTTTTTTTTTCCAAATTCATACCTTTTACTTTTACGACAAAAATTGGTTGAATCATGAAGTTAGGTTATTTTGCACTTCACTATCTACCAATATTTATTGAATATATAAGGTCCGCCATCTAACGTTTTTTTTTTTTCAACTATTCAACCGTAGGACTATTATTTGTGGGGTGCCCGAGGCAGCCATTTGAATGAAATTATTTTCCATTATTAACCGGAAGGATTGTACTTTCAAATAAAAAAAGAAATTTGAGAAAATATTCAGTAGTTTTTTTTAAAGCTTTTTCAAAAAAAAAAAAGTTATTTTGAGGACCCTATATAGAATATTCTATATAAGAATATTTTTTAATTTACTTGAAGTGTTATTTCAATATGTAAACGTATTGGTAGCCTTGCCTCATAAGCATGGTTTGAAATAATTAAAAAAATATATTTATTTATAAAATTATTTTTTCAACATTTGTCTTTGTTTTTGTTTGGCTATATTAAAAAAAAATATTTTCCTGTAATATTACTGCACTTCTTCGAAAATCTCTGTGGAATGCAATCCATGGGGAGGGTATATAAAGTGATATGTTAAAAAAAAAAAAAAAAAAAAAACAAAAAATAAATATTTTAATTTTCTTTAAAACCGAAAAATACGAAAAGTAGTCAATTTTGGACCGATTTCTAAAATATATCCGTTTTCCCGATTTGTAATGATAATATCTCAAAATAATCCTTGGGTCCTTGTCCAATTTGGTTTTTTGTAGAACTCAAAAATATGTACCAGAACAAAAGTTATTTAATTTTGGCCGACGGATTTTGATTCTGAACGACTGTGTGTCGTTCTGAGTTTTAAAATAATTTTTTTTTGTTCCATACCCAAACAAGTAAGGAAAGGCTAAAGTCGGGCGGGGCCGACTATATAATACCCTACACCACTCCCTGCGTATGTACCTCGCTTTGATTACTAAACCCAGGAATTTCATGGGAACAATTTTATTTAGTTCATATAAATTATACAGCTACTATAAATTCATCTTTAGCCATATTTAACGAATATGATTAATAATATGGTAATTGATCCAATTATCCGACAGACAAATACAAATTATACAGTAGTAATAGGATGAATCGGACCGACATTTCAAAAGGGGGTCTATAACAACATTTTGGGCCTGATCCAAAACATGGGCCTATGTATTTATCATTTACGCTAGGTATCCCTAGTTGAAAAATATCATGATCTGCAAAATTGGATGAAGATCCGATGTAAGATGTAGTTTCTAGAGCTGTAATAGATCAGAAAGGGCACCATTTGGGTTACACCAAAGTATGGACATATGCGCATCACCCAAACAATTCTCATTACAATTCAATTGGGCAAAAAAGTGATATCGGGAAGGATTATTGCATCCTGTAAATGTATGTGTTTGACAAAAAGTTTTAAATCGGAAAGGACATTTGTATAGGGGTATATTGAATCCTGAAACGATGTGACCCGCTTTCAACATGTATGTTTATTGGTGAAATATAATATGTAAAGTTTGGCCAAAATCGGTTAAACATTCGGGAGCGCCATTTGTATGGGGGCTATATCTAAATCTGAACCGATCATACCCAATTTCTGCATAGGTGTTTCTAGTTAGATTATAAGATGTTGTACCAAATTTAAAGAAAATCGGGTACAAGATGTGGTTTCTAGAGCGGAAAATGTCAAATCGGGAGCGACATTTGTATGGGGGCTATATCTAAATCTGAACCGATCATACCCACTTTCAGCATAGGTGGTTCTAGTTGGATTATAAGATGTTGTACCAAATTTAAAGAAAATCGGGTGCAATATTTGGTTTCTAGAGCGGAAAATGTCAAATCGGGAGCGACATTTGTATGGGGGCTATATCTAAATCTGAACCGATTTCCTCCAAATTCAACACCGATGGTTCTTGGCCAGAAAAAATAACTTCTGCCAAGTTTCATGACAATCGGACAAGAATTGCGACCTGTAGAGTGCGAACAAGCTTAGATGGACAGCAGACGGACAGACGGACGGACAGACAGACATCGTTGAATCGCTTCAGCTGGTGATTCTAAGCCGATCCGTATACTTAAAGGTGGGTCTAGCTCGATTATTTCTTGGTGTTACAACGTTTGGAAAATTATGTGAAAATATATCGTTATTTATCATTTTTTCCTAAATGTAACACTCAGAAAAATAGCATTCTTAAATTTTTAGTAAAATCCATAGAAATTGGTTCCAAAATTTTACTTTAGTTTAGTAAAAATTTCCTTAAAAGTAGCAAAATTACTAAGTCATAGCAAATAGTTAATTTACATTTATATAAAAAACTCACCTCAAATTGCTCAGAAAATTGTTGAATATTAATCTAGGAAGCAATGTCGTTTGCAGAGACTTATTTCTTAAACATTTCAAGGATGATTAGTATTAGTCTTCGAAATCATGGAGTAATAGCTCAACTTTTTAATGCACCATTAAACTTTTGAGAAATATTTCATGTCGTCATTTGCATACTCTGAAGCAAAATCATTTGTTTGGGTTATTTTTAGTTAAATTGAACTTCTTTCTTGTATCAAGCTAAATTTTCCTCAGTTTAAGTAAAAATTTACTTGTTTTGAGAAAGAAATCAACAAAATTGTCCTCAGTGTAAGTATATATTTACTTGATTTGAGTTAAAATTCACTTAGTTTTAGGAAATTTTCGGCAAAAATTTAATTAAATTTATTAAAAAATACTTTGGTTTAGATTCAGGAAATTTTCAGCAAAATTTAACTTAGATTTAGTAAAAATGTACTTGGTGTGAAGAAAAACTTACTGCAATTTTCCTCAGTTTGAGTAAATATTTACTACTTTCAAGGAAAAGTTTGAACTTGATATGTATAAATATTGCTTTAGCGCTATATGAAGTTCAATTTTCCAAAATTTTAGTTAATTTTAACTCATTAAAGGGTAAACTTTTTTCTGAGTGTACATTTACAGAAACTACAAATACAAATGTCAAAGACTACTATACATTTTTGATGTATTATGGTTAACTACAAAAAACCGAATTTTTAAATTGTAATTTTTATTAAAATTGTCGATTTGCAACAATAATAAATATTTAGGTGCTTATAAGAAAACCGACACAGAAAAAGAAGTAGAAATAATTTTCAGATAATTTCGTTATTTTATTTTTGTGTTCAGAAACCAGTCGCACAGTGGAATATTTTCATAAAAGCTGCGGCAAAAATGAGAAGGAATAGACCTAGGACCTTGAACTTTCGCACACGTCGCTTATATCGTCAAATTAGATCAAAAACACGTTTTTGTTTAAACCACACCTACCTCCCATGTAACTTAAAATGAAAAACGTCATAAATTTATTATTTTAATATATATGTTAATACAAATCATTACCAGTGATTACATTTGAGACCGCAAATAAATGAAAATTGCTAGTGCCACGCCCAACGCCCACATAAAAATTTAAGATTTTTACGATTTTCGAAATTTTTATGACAATTATTTTATTTTTTTAATAATGACAAATGACTATTATAATTTAATAAATAACTTAAGATTAATATATCGCCTCAATATTTACATTCGGTCGCATGTCATTCCTAAAATATTCTTTAAATAAATTTTCCAAAATACATTAACAGAAATAACGAAGTATTGCTTAATTTTTGGATTAGAAGGTTTTACAATTTCAGTAATTAAATCGATGTTTGTTGTCATAAGCAGAATATTCTTTTAAAAATTAATAAATAGGCAATAGTTTAACAGCATTTGTAAATGCCGAGGCATCGATCGACCTCGCGAATATAGCTTTGTACTGTAAAAAATTAACAATACTAAATAAATACAACCATCAGGTAAACCACTGTCTGAAGAGGGAAACGAAAACGTAATTGCTCTTTCTTAAATGTAAAATAATACCTCAAGAGCTCCTGTTTCTACGAACTAAATGAAATTCCGATACGATATATTTTTTCCGAGGTACATTCCAATAAAATATCCTCTATTATGATGAAATTTTCAACTATTTTAGCATTTATGAACCTTAAATGCATCTATAGCTTAATTTAGTCGCTATATTGGCAAAATCTTTTAGAATATGCTTAATATCAATGTTCTTTACAAAATTCAATCAGTAAAATCGAGATATGGGCACATGAAATTTGTGAGTTTTGCCGCTGATAATACACTATGTGTCGTCTCATAATCCGTAGCGATATCCTCCCGGTTTATCTAATTAATGTCTCAAACAAAGACAATCACTCCACGTTTGCCGGTTAGAAATAGAATATAAGTCATTTTCACGGCATATGTTCTAGAATTCATATTTTACATCGGTTAGTTGTAAAATGTTTAGGTTAATGTTATATTTGAGATAGGAACAGGGTCAATGTGTTGTTATAATCCTAATACAAAAGATATACAATTACGATACGAAATTACGACTAAACTAGTTGTATTCGATTTATCCTGGTTTTTATTTTTTTTCTTATACAAATTTTATTTCTTCGTTTGAAAACAATATTTTTTGGTAAAACATTAAAATAGCACTATATTGGCAACTCTTGGGGAAAATCCGATTTTTTTTGCGGATTTTTTGATCTTTTTTGATAAAATACAAATCGTTCTGAAGTTAAATAAGCTGTTGATAATTTTACTAAAGAATCAAAAAATGGGCAGGAGGAGTGGCTACTTGCAATGCCATTCATACGCAATAAGCAGCAATCTTTCAGTTAATAAGCAGTTATACCACAGATAAGCTGCGACCCTCGTATATGAATATTGAGCAGCAACACCCTGAGATACGTATGTGTATCTATTGGACACAGGCTTGGTTTCGAATTCAATTCATTTCGGTTTCTTTTTAAATATTCCCTCCAGAAGACGACCACCGGCCACCCAGACTTTGCCAGTGCATGTGTGGAGCTAAACCAGTGAGTTTACTAACCAACACTATAGTCGCTGATCTTTTCCAATCGATAATTTATAAAGTTACATCAAATTAACGTCCAGAATATTAAGTTTGTATTTTTTTGTGTTCGTCTCTAGTCTGCCTTGGTTCGATTCGCTGCGGTTCAGTACGATGCGGTGGCGGTAAATGTTTGCTCAAATGTAGCTATTGTTGTGTTTGCTTATTGCGGGAGTGGTGGGGGGAGGTTGTGTTGCGCTCGGAACAAAAGGTATAATTATGTTTATTTTATTGATGAATATTTAAATAGCTCTGACAGCTCCTCATTGTTCATTTGAAATTACATGGCTCTCAGCAACTCTTCACGAATTTATCCGAGACAAGAGCGAGGCGCTTCTTAATGTCTGTTTAATATATCATAACTGTGTGTAATTAAATGATATTAAACAAAAACTTGTTGTTATAGCCACCGCCACCACCACTGGACAAACAGGGCGATCAACGGCAACCAGGCAGTGTTACGAAATGTCAGTTAGCATGGAACTGGGAAAACATGCGTACCGCCTCACACTTAGTTTAAACAAATATTTGATGTACATGCCTGGCAATGCATGCCTATGTCATTACGAAATTTAATTAAATTTGAATTTAATATTTATTCACATTTAAAATACATGCATGCAAACATATGTCGAAGGGGAGAGCTAACAAATTTGATATTAGACACACCAGAAAATAACACAACCCTTATTGGGAATTAATACTTTGACTAAAGCTTTTATTCCAGTGTGTTTTGAATGACTATACATTAGTTAGAATATATTGAATGTGCAGTACTTCGTCCCAAATAAGTTCAAAAAAATCATTTCAGTTTTTAAATATGAAATAGAATCGTAGGTATTTTTTGTAAGAATGCACACTAGTTTCCAACGAAAACAACTTTCGGTCGTATCCATACCAATTAGGGGGCCGTAATATCTTGCATTTACAATTGAGAAGTATGCTCAAAAAATATATCATGGTATGCACGAAATAAAAGAAACAACCAGCCGACTATTTGATAGCATACACTAGTCCCTGTTAATGGTCTTGGTTGGAGCAATTTTATGTAGTCCATATAAATGGCACTATACAATAAAAAACAAGTAAGGAAAGGCAAAAGTCTGGCAGCGCCGACAATATAATACCCTACACCACTCCCTGCGTATGTACCTCGCTTTGATTACTAAACCCAGGTATTTCATGGGAGCAATTTTATGTAGTTCATATAAATTATACAATTACTAAAAATTCATCTTTAGTCATATTTAACGTATGTGGTTAATAATATGGTAATTGATCCAATTATCCGACAGACAAATACAAATTATACAGTAGTAATAGGATGAATCGGACCGACATTTCAAAAGAGGGCCTATAACAACATGTTAGGCCTAGTCCAAAACATGGGCCTATATATTTCTCATTCACGGTAGGTATTCCTAGTTGAAAAATGTCATGATCTTCAAAATTTGATGAAGATACGGTGTAAGATGTAGTTTCTAGAGCTGTAATAGATCAGAATGGGCCCCATTTGGCTTATACCAAAGTATGGACATATGGGCATCTCCCAAACAAGTAAGGAAAGGCTAAAGATGGACGGAGCCGACTATATGATACACCCCACTTTCTATCTCACTACAATTCAATTCGGTAAAAATGTGAAATCGAGAAGGATTTTTGCATCCTGTAAATGTATGTGTTTAACAAAAAATGTTAAATCGGAAAGGACATTTGTATGCGAGTATATTGAAAGCTGGAACGTGTGATCCGCTTTCAAAATGTATGTTTATTGGTGAAATATAATATGTAAAGTTTGGCCAAAATCGGATAAACTTTCGGGAGCAACATTTATATGAGGGCTATATCTAAATCTGAACCGATCTTACCCACTTTCACCATAGGTGTTTTTAGTTGGATTATAAGATGTTGTACCAAATTTAAAGAAAATCGGGTAAAATATGTGGTTTCTAAAGCGTAAAAAGTCAAATCGGGAGCGACATTTGTATGGAGGCTATATCTAAATCTGAACCGATCTTACCCAAATTTTGCATATGTGTTTCTAGTTTGATTATAAGATGTTGTGCCAAATTAAAAGAAAATCAGGTAGAATATGTGGTTTCTAAAGCGGAAAAAGTGAAATAGGGAGCGACATTTGTATAGGCGCTATATCTAAATCTGAACCGATCTTACCCAAATTCTGCATAGGTGTTTCTAGTTGAATTGTAAGGTGTTGCCCCAAATTTAAAGAAAATTGGGTACAAGATGTGGATTTTAGAGCGGAAAAAGTCAAATAGGGAGCGACATTTGTATGGGGCTATATCTAAATCTGAACCGATCTTACCCACTTTCAACATAGGTGTTTCTAGTTTGATTATAAGGTGTTACGCCAAATTTGAAGAAAATCGGGTACTATATGTGCTTTATAGGGCGGAAAAAGTCAAATCGGGAGCGACATTTGTAAGGGGGCTATATCTAAATCTAAACCAATTTCCTCCAAATTACCGATGGTCCTTGGCCAGAAAAAATAACTTCTGCCGAGTTTCATGAAAATCGGACAACAATTGCGACCTGTAGAGTGCGAACAAGCTTAGATGGACCGCAGACGGACGGACGGACAGACAGACATAGTTAAATCGACTCAGCTGGTGATTCTAAGCCGATCGGTATACTTAAAGGTGGGTCTAGCTCGATTATTTCTTGGTGTTACAAACATTTGGCGCGAAACTAACTTATAATACCCTAGTCCACGAAGTGGTGTAGGGTATAAAAAGTCTCCTAAAAATTGAGAGAAAAATCGGAAAAATCATTTTATTTTTTGCCTTCGGCGAAAATTTGAATTTTCAAGTTTAGAAAGGTAAGGTATTTGAGAGGGTTTAAGAGAGGTAATAGTGAAAATTGGAGCTATAGAGCAGAAATAATATTAATCTGATTGGCATTTGTATTTAAATTGAAATATAACTCTGAAATAAATACGATAGCCCATCTCTCAATATTATTATATGTGACCTGGTCTACGGAAAGGGGGCTTAGGTGTCAAAAAATCAATTTTCACTTTTTGGTTGATTCGGATGGAAGATGAGATGCTTTTTCACGTGGTGAAAAGCAGAAAGTCCTAACTTGCTTAGAAGTGTACTAAAAATGTAGAGAAAGAAGAGTAAAAATACGACAAAATATAATTTATTGGTAATGTTCCACACTAGCAACTTACACAATGAACTATAATAATATTCCGACCAACAACAACACTTACTGGACGTCCGGCGCGGAGAACAATTAACGAGATAATGAGAAACGGACGAAACGAGTTGCTTACTTTTAACAGCTTTTCACAGAAAACTAGTTTTCGCACGTAAGCTCCCTTTTCGTAGACCAGGTCACATATATCAATGTAATCCATGAGTCCCGAAGACGTTTACTATAACAAATGTTTTTGAATTGTGGCCGATGGAATTTGATTGTGGACCACTGTGCAGTGATACTAGCATAAATAGGAGAGACATTCATTTGTATGGTGCCTAAAAAACATGGATCAATATAGTCTACTTTCATAGTAGTATTTTCTAGTTGAAATGTAACACGATCTGGAGAAACATCCGACCTGAGAGTAACTTTTAATACTCTATTCCACAAAGTGAAGTATTATTTGGGACCTTGCGTGAGTAGTGTGATTGTACTGACTGGGCTTGAACGATTCAATGTCCTTGTTCCCTGTCAACCTCCTCACCACATCATCACTAGTATCCTGCATATAAATTGCATATTCTATTTACACATCCTCTATAAAATGCTCCCAGGCGGTGACCAAACAAAATGCCTATATTTGCCTCCACTAATTAAGTAAATTAAGGTATTCCGTTAGTATTACGACTACCAAAATTGTTTTTAAATTCTAGGTGTATTCATAAAATGCAAGGAATATTAAATGGTTTGTTTGTATGCCATGGAAGCAATGTGATATGCCCGACTATTTTGTGAAAATATTTTTTTTTTCAGAGCCCGTGTTGTTAATAGCACAAAAGGTGCACACGGAATGTCGAGTTGTCTGCTCATGTAATAGCCCTGTATTAAAAAAACGAATTACTCATTCGTGCCTCCTCCTCCCTGCCCACGTTACTATGGTGGCAGACACAGATACTTGAACACAGGCACATTGTTATTCATCGCTTATAAAGGACATACAGGTATTTATATAGATGGATGTGTGATTAAAGGGATATTAAGTCAGGATTTGTCAAAATGAAAACACGTTTTTTGGTCTTTTATACCTTCATTATACATACCATTTAGGACAGAAAAAAGTATAATGCATTGAAGGAGTAACTCAAGACCCTAAGTATTTTCCCAGACTTAGTTTAAGTTTGGAGATGTGCGAAAGTGGCACACCCCTTCTGGCCCTACTCACACAAATGGTTCATACTCCTTTGTAAAATTAAAACCAATGTTTGCGTATGTGTGGAGGATTTTGCCACGCCCCTTTTATTACACCCACACAAATTATCCTAACCTATGAAAAATTAAAGATTTTATAACTTCTACACTGATGATCGGAGCGAAAACAATTAAAACAAAGTGCCAACAAATAACCAGTAACCAGTAAAGCAATTATCGTAAACAGTGATGTATGTGGCGTATTTGTCATACGTATACAACGTCGTAAACCATTGAACTAGGTAAATAAAAAAACGTTCAATTTAACTTAAAATTCTATTTCATAAAACTTTTATAAAACACACTGAATCCAAGCGATTCGCAAGACAGAAAACACATAAGAGCAACTGTGGACCAAATTTGGATATTGCGATGTGGTAGACCATATCGGAAAATAGTTGTGTTTAAATTCTGTATTGAAAATAATATATATTATTCGCCAATTTTAATCATTTCTGCTGATAATTTCCCTTTTTGTATATTATTATCTGCAACACATTAATAAGTTCGAACACTCGAAATATCATATAATTCGGTAACAAGATTCTTGCCTCCGTTGAAAAGTGCTGTTACCGGATTAAACAAATACAAAAGTTTTTGAAGGAATGTATAATTTCGTACATACCCATCTATAATATCATTAGCATTAAAAATAATTTTAATACCAAACCTTAGAAGTATTATCTGGAAAAATCTCAAATCAATTAGTAATTGTATGGATCTTCGATGGTCAAATCTGTTATGCAAAGTTGATCAAAATAATTTGAAATCTGTGGCTTGTAAAGTCATAATAATTTTTTTTTTTTAATTTTTTTGAATTTGAACGATTGAATTTGTTTGTGTGGAAATATGTAAAAAACAATGATAACTATCGTCATCGTATTCTTATTGGATATCAAAATCATAAAATTCTGAGAGATGTCAACTAGAATGAGCAAAAACCAGCAAAAAGGCAAGTGAGCCCTTTATTGTTGCAGCTAAAAGTTGAATCCGCAGTTTCGATGGGCGCTACCCCCTCTCTTCACAACTTTCGCAACGAATGTGTGTCTTTAAATTAATTCAGGGTTCATATTAGTACCAGTGTTAATCTATGACAAATGAGAAGCGCAGATAAACAAAATATTCCACCGAACTAAGTCGACACACTAAAAGTTTCACTTTGCCAATTCAATGTTATGCATGTGCTCGCATCGCTCGCAACAAATGAAAAATAAATGACAACACAATGACCAAAAACTTATATTTCTCAAAATTGTGGATTTAGAGAAAATTTGAATAATTCACTCTGTTACTAAGGGTTTTAAAAATCAAAGTGGAGTTTGCTCCTTGCTAAACGTTACAAAATAATGCGTCAAAACATTGCCATGATGAATATCTGCGGAAAAAATGAGAAAAATATGTTTGCTGAACAAATTAACAAGCTTTATATGGAAGCTTTTTATATATCTGAACCGATCTTATCTACTTTGACCATAGAAATGAAATATAAGGTTTGGTACCGAATTCGAAGAAAATTGGTGGTCTCTCACTGAAAGAATTATCTTCATACTATTTATGATTTTGTCTTAACCTCAGTGAAATTTGTCATTAAAAAAGTCATCAAAGAAACACTTCATAAAATGTAAGAAACATAAGCACAAAATAATGAAAAGAATTTATGAAACATTTCTTAGAAACTATGAACTGCACATACACACACCATCATTGCGATAGCATGTCTTTGATGAAATGTTTATGGACAAGTTGTATGAAACATTTCATTTATGAATTTTGCATATATATTAAGAAAAAATTCACTAAATTTATGAACAACTTTTTATGAAATTTCTTCATAAATATTAGGAAGGAAAATTCTTTCAGAGCAGTAAGGGGTTATACTAGCCTTATCATTCCGTTTGTAAAATCTTGAAAAATAGACCTGAGGCGCTATAAAGTATATATATTCTTGATCGTCATAAGACGAACTAGCAATGTCCGTCTGTTGAAAATACGCTATCATCTAAACGAAAGGAGCTAGGAGGTCCGAAATTTCTATAAATGCGTCTTATAGTCGTAGATCAGTTGGTATTGCAACTGGCGAAATCGGTCAAAATGGAATATTTTTTCACTCATAAGGACTGAAAATACCCATAATATTTAGAGTAATTCATCATGTTTTTTTCGATATGGCTGCATATATTTACTTGATATATATGGGAAAAATGGATAACAATGGTGCCAGTCAAACGACAACAGCTAGAGACAAGAAATTCGGTGCCTACATTTCTCAAAATGAGTAGATACATAATATAAAAGTATGTTTTCAAATTAGTACTTTTAAGGGGTAAAGTGGGAGTACAGGGATAAAAATAGTACCAAACGGCTGCACATAGAATAATGCAATTCGGTTTATATATTCCTCTGATTGCTTAGGCACGTAAAATAAAGCGATTTTTCGAAATTTGTACGTTTAGGAGGTAAAATGGGGGATAAGGGGATAAAAATTGCCCAACCAAATGGCCGCAGCTAGAGTCATGAAATTCGGAGTATACATTCCTCTGACTGCGTAGACACAATGGGAACAGAGGGATAAAAATGGTACCAACTAAACGGCTACAACCAGAATGATGATATTTGGTGTATGCATCCCTCTAATTGCGTAGACTCGTAAAAAAAGATATTTTCGAAATTCGAACTTTTAAGGTGGAAAAAGGGATAAAGATGGTACAAACAAATAAATGGCCGCAGCTAGTATCGTGCAATTCGGTATATACATTCATCTGACTGCATAGACTCGCAAAATAAAAATATTTTTCCAAATTCGTAATTTTTCCTTTTACGGCAAAAATGGATACGTGAGAGATAATGGATTCCTCCAAATTTTTAATTTTGGAATTCAAATAGGATGGAAATACAACAAATCAAACGGTTGTAGCTGAAAATGAATATTGAATATTTAGGGTATATAAGCTTTTTGAAGATTGCTGCCTTATATTTACTTTTTGAATTGACTTGAAGTATTATTTCAATATATATAGTATAAACATATTAGTAGCCTGTCGTATAAGCGTGGCTTAAAATAATTAAAATTTTATATTTAATAATAAAATTATTTCTCCATATTTATACACTCCACGAGAGTATTATGTCTTTGTGCATTTGTTTGTAACACCCAAAAGGAAGCGATATAGACCCATTGTTAATCGATCGACTTGGAATCACTTTCTGAGTCGATTTAACAATGTCCGTCTGTCCATCTATTGTTGTAATCAAATTACAGGTCGCAATTATAGTCCGCTCTTAACAAAAATTGGCAGAAATAAGTTTGGTGGATCAAGGACGAACGCTATTTTATTTGAGACAAATCGGTTCAGATTTAGATATAGCCCCTATACAAATGTCGCTCCCGATTTGACTTTTTCCGCTCTAGAAACCACATATTGTACCTGATTTTCTTTAAATTTAGCACAAGATTTTATAATCCAACTGGAAACACCTGTGCAGAAATTGGGTAAGATCGGTTCAGATTTAGATATAGCCCCCCAACAAATGTCGTTCCCGATTTGACATTTTCCGCTCTAGAAACCACATATTGTACTCCATTTTCCTTAAATTTGGCACAACATTTTATAATCCAACTAGAAACCGATATACAGAAATTAAGTAAGATCGGTTCAGATTTAGATATAGCCCCCATTTAAATCTCGCTCCAGATTTGACATTTTCGGCTCTAGAAAACCCATATTGTACACAATTTTCTTTAAATTTGGCACAACATCTTATAATGCAACTAGAAACACATATGCAGAAAATAAGGTAAGATCGGTGCAGATTTAGATATATCCCCCATACAAATGTCGCTAACGATTTGACTTTTTCCGCTCTAGAAACCACATATTGTACCCGATTTTCTTTAAATTTGGCACAACATTTTATAATCCAACTAGAAACAGATATTCAGAAAATAGGTAAGGTCGGTTCAAATTTAGATATAGCCCCCATACAAATGTCGCTCCCGACATTTTCCGCTCTAGAAACCACATATTGTACTCGATTTTCTTTAAATTTGGCACAACATCTTATAATCCAAGTAAAAACCTATGGTGAAAAAGGATAAGATCGGTTCAGATTTAGATATAGCCCAAATACAAATGTTCCCAATGCTCCCAAATGTTTAACCGATTTTGGTCAAACAATACATATTATGTTTCACCTATTTCATTCCAGATTTTAATATACCCCATACAAACAATAACATTTTTTGTCAAACACATACATTTACAGGATACAAAAATCCTTCCCGTTTTCACTTTTTCACCGAATTAAATTATATTCGTATAGAAAGTGGAGTGTATCATAGAGTCTGTCCCGCCCGACTTTAGCCTTTCCTTACTTGTTTTGGTTTGGTTATATTAATAAAAAATAAATAAAATATTACTGCGTTTCTACGACAGTCTCTGAGGAATGAAAGCCATGGCGGAGGGGATATAGAGTTTAGTTTGATTGATATTTGGAAAGTGAGTTATTGAACCATTTAAACAAAGAGTCCGGGTATTTCGTTGAAAAGTAGCTGCGAAGCCACCTAATAAAGATCGTCGGGGGCCAGGGTAAGGGTAGTGTTCCACCGAGTATGTCACCTTGACATTAAAATAAGTTTGCATTCTATAAATATAGATGCAAAATGGACTTGAGCCTGGACAATATATCAATTTAAATAAAAATTAAATGTTTTGTTATCTAAATTGAAAAGTATTGAAGCCAGTTTTTGAAAAGGTTAAAAAATCTACCCTAACGTAGACATGTGTAAAACATTAAGGAAGGTTGCTAGTGGTGCTCAAAAAATATAAAACATAGAAGCTTTCCTTACAACCCTTTAGACATCAATATGCATGTGTTTTAACATGTGAGTGTGTTAATATACGAGGTGAGAATTAATGTTTGCTTATGTGTGAGTGGTTAAATATAATAAATGCGACATTTTTATGCGGCACTGTAAAAAGTAATATGAGAAAACTCGTCTTTATAGTAAATAGGCCTTTTGTGTGAAAACATAAAGAAAGTGGTAGCTGCAATTTAAAAGGGGGCCTGTAGCATTGCCAACGGATCTAAGGTACACTTGAGCATGGCTTAACTAAATTTGCAGAGGTGCCAAGCGAACACTACACAAACCACTTTTATTTATTTATCTCATTTCCTTAATCTTGAATGGATCCTAGGATATTTTCATTTTAATAAGGGATTGTTGTTCAGAGCTTGATTAATACAAATCAATTCTCAAAACATGTGACATTCATTGACCCATTCTCAATTCATTCCTTTAAATATTTTCCGAAATATTTACTTAGCACCCTGTGTTACACTATAGTGCCGGATATAAAACATATGATGGGATATCGTATTGCCAACATTAAAACTTTATAGCACTTGTAAACATTACCAAAAAAGGGAGTGTTCATAAGCGTGATTTGTCTTCAAAAATCAATGTTCTCTGCGACAAATTCTCCACCAACAAATTAGCTCAAAATACTAATAAACTCTCATTTAAAATATTCTGATTACTTTGATTTTGAAAGGTAGAATAACATCCATGTTTATACCCTCCACCTCCAGGATGGGGGTATACTAACTTTGCCATTCCGTTTGTAACGCCTTAAAATATCGACCTGAGACCCTATAAAGTATATATATTCTTGATCGTCATAAAATTCTAAGACGATCTGGCCATTTCCGTCTGTTGAAAGCACGCTAGCATCTTTGTCTTTTCCTTTTACGCAAAAATTGCATGAATGAGCAAAAATTGAATGAATTTTCAAAATTTGTACTATTGGTATAAAAATAGGATGGAAATGAAACCAACTGTAGCACCTACTATCTACCAATATTTATGGCATTTAAGTTTTTTTTTAGATTTTTTCCCACCTCTCTTACTTTGCCTATTTTTTATTTTTTTATGTAAAAAAGTCCCAAAACTGCCCCGCAGTAGACCCTATTTATGGCATTTAAGCTTTTTTGAAGATTATTACTTCTTCAGATATTTACTTCTTGAATTGACTTCAATTATTATGTCGATATATATAGTATCGGTGAGAAAGTGTTGTATTGGAATTTTAGGAGTTCGATTTGGATAAGGTAGAACCCCCCATTTTGTTAGATTAAAAAAAACATGATCCAAAAAATGGGGGTGGTGGGGTGAATGTAAGAAGGTGCTTATCGGGGTAAAAGGTGAGGTAAAAGTACACAAAAAGCCCAAATACTGTCTTGTAGTCGTCCCCAGAAGCGTTAAATGTAAGGCCCCATACATCCTATCTCCACTCGTTAGAGGGGCTCCCATACAAAAATATTTTTTTATAAATTTTCCCCCAGTTGATTCATATGTGGGACCGACCTCTACCATTTTCTAAACCCCCGAATTTTCTCCGAACATACTTACCTCCTACCGTCAACCCTTAGGGTGATCCCCATACGATTTTTTTATTTTTGATAATTTTTGTTAATAAAGTAAGGCACAAAACTGCCCTGATGGGTTAAATGTAAGTCCCTAGGTGGGTTAAATGAAAGACCACTAATTTACACTCCCCAACATTTTTTCCGATCAAACTTACCCCCTATCCCCACTCCTTAATGGGACTGCCATAAAAAAGCTAATTTTTATCAAACCAATGTTTTCTCAGATCATACCTACCCTCTATCTTCAACCCCTAAGGTGGTCCCCACACATTTTTTAATTTTTTTTTATATTTTTTTTAATGAAGGAAACGCTCAAAACTGTCCCCTAGTCACCCGTAGAGGGAAGACATGTAAGACTGGCCCTTATTAACTGCAACCCGAAAACTGTCCCGCAGTAGACCCTAGAGGGGGAAATGTAAGACTGACCCTCATTAATTTTCCCTCCTCAACATTTTCCCCAAACATACCTATCCCCTATCACCACTCCTTAAGGAAAAATATGATATTGAGGGTCGGTCATGCATTTAACTCCACTAGCGGCCTCCTTGGACCAGTTAGAGCAGTCGGAACAAAACTTATAAAACAATTAATTTTTGTATGGGAGCCCCCCTAACAAGTGGTATGTGTCTTACATTTAACTGATCTGGGGATGACTCCGAGGTAGTTTTGGGGCCTTTAGTGTATTTTTAACCCCTTTACATCACCTTTGATCCCGATGAGCGCCCTCTTACACTTGCCCCACCACCCCCATTTTTTGGCTCATGATTGTTTTCTACACCTCATAAAATTAAGGGTTCTAGCATATCAAAATCGAAAAGTCGTGCACTATCCCACCTCTAATATATAGCATAAACGTATTGGTAGCCTTGCCTTATAAGCGTGGTTTGATATAATAAAAATTTTATATTTATATATATTTATATTTTCAATATTTTATAGGTTTTGGTTTGGCTATATTAAAAAATGTAACATTATTCTGTAATGTTACTGTACTTCTACGAAAGCCTCTGTGGAATGCTATCCATGGTGAAGGGTATATAAAGTTCGGCCCGGCCTAACTTAACTCCGTTTTTAATTGTTTCTATTTTCAGGTTTATGTTTGACATTTGCAAAATGGGACGCTATACGCTCGAACGAAATTGGGAAATATTAAAAACTTACTTCCAAAGTAGTGAATCTTTAACGCAAACTGTAAGATATTTACGTGGACATTTTTCTTGCTATCGAATGATGCTCATTTTCATCTCGGTGGCTATGTCAATAAGCAAAATTGCCACATATGTTGGACATAGAAATCACACGTGACTATTGAGAAGCTAATGCACTCACAAGCCACTGTTTGGTGTGGATTTTGGGCTGTACTCAAAAGTACAATAGACAATGAAAATCCTGTTTGGCCTTCCGCGATAATTTTAGTTCAACTCCGTTTCATATTATTTTGTATATCCTCCACTCCAAATTAGTTATTATATTTGCAACAATATTTTCCCTATGACTTCGCTTTCTTATGAAAGCAAAAGAAATAAATTGACCTACGGATTTTTTTGCTTTTAGAAATCGTCAATAGCCTTTCAACATCTACCATCTCAGTGTGAAACACCCTTTAATCTCACTCATAGCATATGACACCCATTGCTGCCAACAAAGGCATCAAAGTGATATCATCCTCATAATCATTATCGTCACCATCACCATCATCAGCATAAGCACCAGGCTCGTCCGTCCCAGCTCTAGTGTTGTAAAATATTTATGTTCATATATTATATACTCAGTGTATATGCAAACTTATATGTACATATGTATATAGTCGTAAAACATTAAAATGTGAGCGTAATGCGAAATTTAATATATATATATATGTATATAGACATATATTTGCAATATCAGATGCAGTTGTTTGCTCTTCTCACACAGGGTGGTATACGAGTATAGTGGAATTTGTGTGTGTGTGTGTTTTTATAGTGCGACATAATTAGTGCCTTCCGCTACAGAAGTCGTTACTTTTTCGCAATCATTGGTAGCACCAGCTCCTCCACAACATCACAGCACCATCGCCATCAGCAACACCAGCAACATCGTGAGCCCTAGTTATGGCACTAATAAAACCAGCAAACAAATGGCAACTGTAGCACTGGCAGTGGCTTCAGAGCAAGTTGTCATCACACAAACCGCGTGTGGCAATGGTTAAGTTTTTTTTTTGTCCATCCTCAAAATCGTGAGCAATTATGATGTTTGAAATAATTAAGTGTTGAAATGAAATATGCGCCAAAAATTATAAATGCACAGCCATACATACGCATGTTCGTACATATATTTATGCAACCAATTTGCAAATATGTTTGCACAAATTAAGCAGTGGCAGTTGTTCACACGAATGCACTGCACTCTGCAATATAATATTAGATTTTGAATTAATGATGTCAAAAAGTTTAAATTACTCGAACTCATTTGAAATGGTTGTTTTACTAATTTTAATTTTTGATTGGGTCAATAAAGTTTGTTCCATTTAAATTTATGTAAATAAAGGCTTTAAATTAAATATAATTAATAATGGTGTTCATTTCGTCCGTGCTACTAAATCTTGTATATATCCAACACCTGGTAGTGCATTCCACAATATTACCTATAGCAGAATTACATACAAGTCAAATATAATAATTTTAACATATCTTTAGGCGAATTTTGAAAATTGCATAATAATGTTGGGAAAAAGGGGAAGAATTAAAATTTAACTAACTGTAGGAAAATAATAACGTTACAATATTTCTTTTATATTTATTGATAACATTATTTATTTCTTACTTTTCTTTGAAATTAGGATAATCTTTCAACTTTCTTCACACCAAATAAATATTTGCTCAACTGAAAGAAAATTTTAATAGATTTTTTAACAGACCAAGAAAATATATACTAAAATTCATGAAAATATTATAAAAATTTCCTCCAAATCAAGGTAATTTTATCAAACCTCACGTAAAATCAAATAAAGAGGGCACTAAGGTAGGCTAGACCGAATACAATGAAGAGCCTGCGGAATGACTGGTAGATTAGAGGATGTTGACTTTTCATAGAAGTGCGAACGAATGTTTATATAGCGTGAATGGTCTTTGACTAACCATAGATATTAAAATAAAGAAATTTTAAAATGTAAGCAGAACGTGAATTAACGTCACAAATTTTCAGAAAAATGTCCATAAATATCGTACTTTTTACGGTTTAAAGTTTTCCTAATTGGATTTGACCCATTTGCAATCCCAACAGGTATGCAACTATACTTTGAAAACTTAACTCATAGAAAAATTTAAAAATGTATACACTTGTGCGTTAACATCGTCCCAAAAAAACAAAACCAAAGAGTAGAGTAGAGTAGACATAATTGGTAGTCAAATCGAATTGGGTTTCTTCTAATAAACATTTTAAAGCTGTGTCTCCCAAAATATGGAACCATTTGTTTACTTATGGATAACATTTCTATTGGTTTCTTGAATAATATGGTCACAGACTTTGTCATAGTAAAATAATTGAAACAATTGCCATATATAATGGTTGATTAAATATTTTCTCTCAGTTCAGCCATTGGTGCTGGAATGCAATGTCAAAATTATATATGTTTGGCTTGCAAAACAAGGAAACTTCGATTTTGAATTTCGCTCCTCCTTAATTTCAGTTCGATTCAATTACAACAAAAGCGATTTTTTGCCGCTCTAAAAGGCATATATTTTAACCGATGTTCTTAAAATTTGTAGGCCACATCTTTTCAGGTTTTTTAACTTTTTTGCGAAATTAGGTCACATCGATTCCTGATATAATACCCATTAAAAATCGTTCCTCTTTTAATTTGTTTCTGTTAATTCACTTGTAATGTGGCATAAAGTGGAGGATCTTATAGTAAGTAGGTCCCGACTGACTTTAGCCTTTCCATACTTGTTTTTCTTAAAAAAAGTTTACATGTATTTCAAAAAAAAAATTGTATACCCTACACCACAGGGTATAATGACTTTGTGCATTTTTTTGTAACACCTAAAAGGAAGCGAGATAGGCCCATTGTTAAGTATACCGATCGACTTAGAACCACTTTTTGAGTCGATTTAGCAATGTCCGTCCGTCCGTCTGTCCATCTATTCTTGTAATCAAAGTCCAAGTCGCAATTGTTGTTAGAACTAAATGAAACTTTGCACAATGAAGTTTTATTGGATAAGGACGAACGCTATTTAATTTGAAGAAAATCGGTTCAGATTTAAATATAGCTCCCACACAAATTTTGCTCCTGATTTTACTTTTTCCGCTCTAAAAATCGCATATTTCAACAGATTTTCTTCAAATTTAGCAAAACAACTTCTATTTTAACTAGAAACAACTCTGGTAAAAATGGGTCAGATCGGTTCAGATTTGTATATATCTCCCATACAAATGTCTCCAACAATTATTTCCGCTCTATAAACCACATATTTTAACAGATTTCCTTCAAATTTTGAAAAACAAATTATATTTCAACTATAAACATCTATGCCGAAAGTGGATCATATCGGTTCAGATTTATATATATCTTCCACACAAATGTCTCCCCCGATTTTATTATTTCCGCTCTGAAACCACATATTTTAACAGATGTGCTTAAAATTTGGCAAACCAGCTCATATTTCAACTACAAACATCCATGGCGAATGTGGATCAAATCGGTTCAGATTTATATGTATCTCCCATATAAATGACCCCGATCTAATCTTTCCGCTCTAGAAACCACATATTTAACAGATTTCCATCAAATTTGGGAAAGCGTCTTATATTTCAGAGTTATGGCCAATTTAGTTTTGGTGAAATTGCGATTTTTAGACACAAGTACGTTCATTCAATCGCCAATAACTCCTGAAATACTTTACAGATTTTAATGTAGTATGCCTTTTTTAAGGTGGGATGTCATTATCGAACGTGTATGGCTAAAAATGTCGGTAAACGTTTAATGCCGAAAACGTTCGAAATTTGATGGGCTTTACAAAAATGTGGTTCATTATATTCCTGTAAATGTTCCTAGGTGAAGCATAAGGCAACGTTTATATACAGTTGCGGTCAAAATAATAGCAGCGAGTGATATTTTTTATTGATGCTACTACATTAAGTGCTGTGTTATGAGGTTACAAACACAAAATAACTGTTTTTTGGTTATATGATTTTAATTACCTAAGAAATTTCCCACTTTTTGCGTTATTCGACATTTTGGACCGGCCAAAATAATAGAATAATAAATAGAATAGGAATTTTATCTCAATTTTTCAATTCGATTTGATGCTATAAATAAACTAAACTAATTTACAATAGTTCTGAAATGTTATTGTTTATTTTTCTTCTTAGTGCGAGTACAGCATTGTGGACAAGAAAATCGAGTTCATATAAAGAGGTTGAAATCTGAGAGAAAATCATATAGTGAAGTTCGACTTTTATTCCAGTGTTCTATTAAAATGATCATAAATTAGATATAAGAAGAAAAATCGCTGAATAATAATGTCTAGTACAAAAACCCTACTTACGCCCGCCACCGAAATAAAAAACAATGTCTGTCCACCTTTGAGAGTTAAAAATGTTCGTAGAATACTAAGAAAACATAATCTGTATGCCAAAAGGTCGAGAAAAGTCCCACTTAAAAATAAAAGACATGTCACAAAAAAATGCAATTCGCAAAAACACACCTGCAGTAGACAACCAAAAAGTGGGGGCAAGCTTTATGGTCAAAAATTGTTTTGTATGGTAGTACAGTCCCTCGACAGTCTGTAAGACGTCCACAGAATACGGAGTACATCTCCAGGTATAGCATCAAAACTGTAAAATAGGGAGGATCAAGCGTAATGGCTTGGGCGTTTGTTTTCATATTATGAAGTTGTGTCAATACATTGGCCCAGAACTACTAAAGGGTGATTTTTTAAAAGCTATAGGAAAGTTAAAAAAAAACATAAAATTTAGAAAAATGCATGAAATCTTTATTTGAATCGATAGTACGGCCCAAATAATTTAATGTTTGAAGATTATTTCATGCAAATGTTGACCTTGACTGCGCCTCAAATGGTCCATCCGCTTAGTCCAATTTTAGCATTTCCACTTTTTTGAGTAACAGAGGCCCAATTGCAGCGAACGGCGACAAATCGATAATTGATGGTCATCATTAACACTGGCCGATACAGCTGCTATATTTTCTTCAGTTCGCACTCTACGTAAGAGTGTTGGTGGTTTAATGTCCAACAATGTAAATTTGGTGCGAAATTTAGTCACAATAGCCCGAATAGCCGCTTCAGTGGGTCGATTAAACTGACCATAAAGTGGAAGCGCGCGATGAACTTTCTTAACAGAGCACGCATTTTGATAATAAAATTCAATAATTTGCAAGCGTTATTCGTTTGTAAGACGATTCATGGTTATGTTATAGACCAAACTGAAGATGTTTGACAGTGAAACAAAACACGAAACGTGCGTCAGCTGTTTAAACCAGTGTTGCCAAAAAGATAATAGCTATAAAATCACCCTTTACATAGACTCTGCCTGCCCAGTACATCAATATACTGCATAATATCATGCTTACGTATGCAGAATACGGAATGCCCCTTAAATCGGTCTTCTAGCAGTCCAATTATCCCAAATACACCAGCCGATTCGCTAAAAGATGATTTGAAGTCAATAATATCGATGTTATGAATTGGTTCGGACAGACACCGCACCTACATATAATCAAAAATTTGAAGTGTGATGACTAAAATGAGGTCTCACTAGCAATATTGAAAAACAAAAACGAGTTTGACACGTAATTATAGAGGCATGGTCAAAAATTCCACATTAAAGGTGCAAAATACTAGTCGACTCCATGAATCGGCGTTATGTAGCAGTAATAACCAATAAATGCAGTACAACTAAGTGTTAAATTCAAGAAAATATCGTTATTTAAGTATTTATTCAAAAAAGTTTTCAATTTAAATTTTTATTAGCGATGCTATTTTTGACTTGTCTCATTATACCCTCACTCTACAGAGTTTATAGTGGTTACATTCGCATGGAATATGGACAATATTGCCACACCCCTTGTGGTACCTCCCACACAAAGTGGCACAAACTTTGGTTACAATAAAACCGATAGAACATCGATACGGGTAGTCAAAATCTTTGACGATTTGATATTTAAAAATGTTTTTATAATGTTTTTAAACTTAAAACATATTTACGTGGCTAAGACGACCCTTCTTGTACCTCCCACACAATTGTCTCTACCCTAGGTAATATTAAATCCGTTATAACTTATATGCTGATGCATGGGATCCACTATGACTTGATATTTGATCATGTTTTATACCCTCCACCACCAGGATGGGGATATATTCACTTTGTCATTCCGTTTGTAACACCTTAAAATATTCATCGGACACCCCATAAAGTATATATATTCTGGGTCGTGGTAAAATTCTAAGACGATATAGCCATGTCCGTCTGTCTGTCTGTTGAAAGCACGATAGCGGCCGAACGAAATGAGCTAGGAGGTTAAAATTTTTCCTAAATGTGTCTAATGATTGCAGATCGGTTGGGATTGAAAGTGGGCGAAATCGGCCAAGAGGGAAAATTTTTTCCCTCACAAGGACTGAAAATACCCCCAATATTTAGAGCATTTCAGCATGTTTTTTGAACATATTAGCTTGTATTTACTTGATATTTGCAATGCGCATTCCCTTTATAGCATAAAACGGCACCATAGAGTGATTTTTATTTGTAGTGGGCGAAATGGGACGAAAAGGGATAAAAATAGTACCTATCAAACGACAACAAATAAAAACACGAAATTTTGTACACGCCACCTCTAATAGAGTAGATACATAATATACAAGTATTTTTTCTAAATTTACACTTTTAAGGGGTAAATGGGATAAAAATAGTACCAACCAAACGGCTGCACCTAGAATAATGAAATTCGGTGTGTATATTCCTCTGATTGTGTACACACATAAAATAAAGGAAATTTTCGAAATTAGGTTTTTTTTCCAAATTTGTACATTTGGGCGGCGAATGGGGATATCTTTAAAATTTGTACTTTTCTTATCAAAATAATGAAGTCACTTTATCTGTATCTTAAAATGCTTCTCCCCAATGGCGACTGACAATCGCCTAATATTTTCGGCATGTTCACTTTCACAATTACAGCATTGTATTTATTTATAGTAGTAGATTTTAAACTGTGCGCATAAGTATACATTATAGTTTGAGATAGTAATCAAATATAGTAATGTGCATAAACATATCACAATTTTCGTAATATGGTTCTGTACTTCTATGTCGGTGGAGGGTATATAAGATTCGGCCCGTCCGAACTTAACGCCTTCTTACTTGTTACAATTGTTTTGTAAATGTGGAAGCTGGGACCATTTGCCGCAAACCTCCTTGTACCTTCCACAAGTAAAATTTAATTCCTTATAACTTCCGTATATATGTTCTCTCAGAGTGAGGGTATATATAAGTCGGTTTAGCCGAATGAAGCTTACTTACTTGTTTTTGACATAAATGGTTCTAAAGGCCTAATCTCAAAATTACAAAAACTTAATTTTTTATTTAAAGCCAGATTAAGAAGGTACAATACCACCTTTCAATCGCCATAAAGACTTTTGGGATTTTCGCAGTAAAACTGATATTTTTATTTGTCGACAATTTTTACTCTCGTTGCTGCTATTTTTTTACCGCAGCTGTATGTGTATGTGTTATTTAGATCGCTGATAGCAAATTGGGAGAAATTTTTACGTATTGACTGAAGTGGTCCAGTTTCGTTACCATCTAGCCATCTACCTCGCACGAGGAAAATTTTCGTATATATCACTTTCTATACAAATAAGATGGAAATTGTAGTATTTTGTCTCACTATTAACTTTTTGGTATTATTTGCTCCTAAAATGATCGAGGTTTAAATGTGTAATTCTTTGGTTGGTTTCATTGTTATCTCCTTTTGTCCCACTCTCCCTTCAAAGTACAAATTTCGAAAAAAGTACACACATATTTCACGATTTCACCTGCAATACTACAGTACTTTAATTAGCAATATATGTACATGGACAGACAGACGGACATAGCTAAGGGGATTTATAAAGTAATTATAAGCCGATCGGTGTAGTAAACGTTAGGACATACTTGCTGACATTCGCTCAAAGCCACAATGTTCCGTGGTATAGAGAACAGTTTTCAAATAAGAGGTTAAATCATATAGTTATATGTATCTTTAAATTATATTTACATAAATTGTTGTAATGTGGAGGTATTAGTACTTTCTTATAGCACTTTTTAGGACAACTAACTTATCACATTTTCAGCTTTCACCCACTTAATTCCAAATTTTAATGGAAAATTTCTTAATGTCACATACAAGAGATGACATACAGTTAACATGGATGATTTAAAGCCTAAAACCAAGTGTGTCTTTATCTACCTTATTAGCCAAATTGCTTTTCTTTTAAAACTCACCTATTCACAGAAACAATAACGCGCATACCTACAAGTATTTTGACCAAATCATTTTGCATAAAATTACAAAATCTAATATGGAATTTCTATTTTTGTTTTGTAAGTTTGTGGGAAAAGAAATTTGGGTTTTCCTAGAACTCCGCTGGCTGCAAGCAGAACAATAAATCAGAGTCAATCATGTCTTGGGCCATAGTGACCCAATACAATGACTGGCCGTCGTAGTTACGAATAACTACAGCCAACTATTACCACAGTTTCACAAGCGATACCATCGAAACCAGCCAGCAACGCCTTCAACACCACACCACACCACACAGCGCATATTCGTCCATAGCAAAACAACGCTGGGAGCAGATTAAAAATTCTACAAACGTTGCTGAAATAAACCATGTAAAAGCATATTAATAAACAATTAAATGAAACAATAATAATAAACAATAATAATAACTACAACGGCGCAGTGGGGGCGATTAAAGGAATACTGGCCCGCATAATTTTTGTTTTTGTGTTTTTTGTTTTAATCGAAAACGACAAGTGCTGATGGACGGACGGACGAGGCGGCTGAGTTGAGTGGTGCGCCGAGAAATGAAACCATATATTAACGAGACGAGAGTTCTGTCAATGCCACTGTCACCACCGAACTGGACTGGACTGACTGCCTCTTTCCAAGGTAGGTTTAATCAGAAATGCACAACAGGTCTGTAGGAGAGAGAATGAGGCTCAAAGAAAAAAGTCGCCAACGAAAGCCTTAAATTGATGGACATTCAAGACACATTTAGGTGTAAGTTTGACACATCGAAATTGAAGAGTTCGTGAAATGATGGTAGCAATGCACTGGGGTTTGTCATACTCTTTCTTTGGGAAATTAAGTCTACACAACGACATTCAGAAAGTATCGTTTCAAATGTATAGGGACATAGTTGAAGTGCACGTGATCATAGGTATTGTGTGGTATTCCATTTAATAGACCACTATGAAAAATGACACATAAAAATAAGCGACCAAAAAACTAGGGTAGTGGGCTATAATCAAAAATGAAAAATAGCTCCCTTATTCAATTCTTCATAAATGCTATCATGAAGAACGTTCCAAAAATGTAGTGGCTTTATTTATTCCTTTCTTTTTTAGAAATTCGTACCATTTAAGGGTATTAGAGGGCCAACAAATGCTAAATATTGAATAGTCGTCCTGACTAAACGATAATAGCTAGAAACATGAAATAGGGGATGTGCATTCCACTTACCATGTAGACTTGTTACATACGCTCGAAACAAATTTAATACTGGAGCATACTAAAGTTTGGTTTTAAAAACTTACTTAATTAAAAATTGTAGTTCAAGTGACAAAATAATGCACATTCGTAATAAAATAAAATAAAAACAAGTAAGGAAAGGCTAAAGTCGGGCGGGGCAGACTATATAATACCCTACACCACTCCCTGCTTTGATTAGTAACCCCAGGTACTTCATGGGAGCAATTTTATGTAGTTCATATAAATTATGCAGTTACTATAAATTCATCTTTAGTCAAATTTAATGAATATGGTAAATAATAAAGTAATTGATCAAACTTTCCAGCAGATATTCCGAGTAAAATAAATATAACATGATCTGGAAAAATTGATCAAGATCCAATGATAAATACAGATTATACAGCGGTAATAGGATGAATCGTACGGACATTTGAAGGGGGCCTATAACAACACTTGAGGCCTGTGCCAAAATATGGGCCTGCATAGTTTTATTCCCGGTATGTATTTCTAGTTGAAACATATAATGATCTGCAAAATTTGATGAAGATCCGATGTAAGATGTAGTTTCTAGAGCTGTAATAGTGCAGAATGGGGCCCAATTTGGGTTATTCCAAAGTATGGGCATCTTCCAAACATGTATGGAAAGGCTAAAGACGGACGGAGCCGACTATATGATACACCCCACTTTCTATCTCATTACAATTCAATGCAGTAAAAAAGGAATCGGGAAGGATTTTTGAATCATGTAAATGTATGTGTTTGAAAAAAAATTTTAAATCAGAAAGGACATTTGTATGGTGGTATATTGGAACATGGAATGATGTGACCCACTTTCACCATGTATGTTTATTGGTGAAATATAATATGTGTAAAGTTTGGCCAAAATCGGATAAACATTCGGGAGCGACATTTGTATGGGGGCTATATCTAAATCTGAACCGATATTACGCACTTTTACCATAGGTGTTTTCAGTTGGATTATAAGAAGTTGTGCCAAATTTAAAGAAAATCTTGTACTATATGTGGTTTCTAGAGTGGAAAAAATCAAATCGGGAGCGACATTTGTATGGGGGTTATGTCTAAATCTGAACCGATCTTACCCGCTTTCATCACAGGTATTTCTATTTAGATTATAAGGCGTTATGCAAAATTTTAAGAAAATCGGGTACTATATGTGCTTTATAGAGCGGTAAAAGTCAAATCGGGAGCGACATTTGTATGGGGGCTATATCTAAATCTGAACCGATCTTACCCACTTTCAGCATATGTGTTTCAAGTTCGATTATAATATGTTGTGCCAATTTTAAATAAAATCGGTTACAATATGTGGTTTCTAAAGCGAAAAAAGTGAAATCGGAAGCGACATTTGTATGGGGACTATATCTAAATCTGAACCGATCTAACCCGCTTTCATCACAGGTATTTCTAGTTGGATTGTAAAATGATGTGTCAATTTCGACTCAGCTAGTGATTCTAAGCCGATCCGTATACTTAAAGGTGGGTCTAGCTCGATTATTTCTTGGTAAAGTAAAGTAACACTTGAAATTTTTTGAGTGTAAGGAATTTTTTGGAATTTGTACTTTTAATCGCTACAAAAAGTGATAAAAATTTCCAACCAGAGTTTTGCAACTAGAATCATGAAATTCGATGTGAACCTTACCTTAGAATTATAGATTACTTAGAATACGTAGATATCACATTAAGGGGTGAAGCTGATAAAAAGGGATAAAAATGACACAATTAAATTATTACATCTGGAACCAGATAGATTGTTCGATGTTTATACACTCCACGAGATTATTATTTTTTGTGCATTTGTTTGTAACACACAAAAGGAAGGGAGATAGACCCATTGTTAATTATACCGATCGAAATAGAATCACTTTTTGAATCGATTTAGTAATGTCCGTCTGTCTGTCCATCTATTCTTGTGATTACGATACAGGTCACAATTGTAGACAGAACCAAATCAAACTTTGCACAACGAAGTTTTTCGGAAGAAGAAAATCGGTTCAGATTTATATATAGCTCCCATAGGAATTTCACTCCCGATTTGACGCTTTTCACTCTATATACCTCATATTTTAACAGATTTTCATCAAACTTGGCAATGCATCTTATAGTTCAACTAGAAACACCTGTGTTTAAAATGTGTTAGATCGGTTCAGATTTATATATAGCTGTCTTACAAATTTCGCTCTCGATTTGACTTTTTCCGTTCTAGAAATTGTATCAAATTGTCTTCAGACTTAGCAAAACATTTTATATTTATACTGGGAACACCTATGGGGAAAATAGGTCAGATCGGTTCTGATTTATATATAGCTCCCACACTAATTTCACTTTTTCCACTCTATAAACCACATATTTCAACAGATCTTCTTAAAATATTTCAAAATATCTTATATTTGAACTAGAAACACCCATGGTGAAAATGGGCTAGATCGGTTCAGATTTACATATAAGTCCCATACAAATTTCGCTCCCGGATAGACTTTTTTCCGCCCCCAAAAACCACGAATTTTCACCGAATTTCTTCAATGTCAGCATAACACGTTATATTTGAACTGGATACAAATTGGACCAGGTCATATTAGCCTATGATTTATTTTATAAAAATTCTTCCCATTTTCACTTTTTACCGAATTGAATTGTATTCAGATAGAAAGTGGAGTGTATCATATAGTCGGCCCCGCCCGACTTTAGCCTTTCCTTACTTGTTTGTAATTGTCAGTGGGAAAGCGCATAAAAAGGGATACAAGTTGTACCACAAAAAGTGTTGCATGTCCAATCGAAAACTGTGGTATGTACATCAGTGTACCTAGACACGCAACGTATGGGGAATATTATTTTAGACGAGAAACGAGATATAAAAAGGATCATCTTCGAAACACAAAAATTTAAAAATGTTTGATATAAAATACCATTTTGTTTTCGCAGAATCTGATAGATGTGAAGAATTTCCTCGTGTGAAGTAGCGGAATTTGTTTAGTGCGATTATATATATCAGATTCCAACAGAGTGTAGACGTTCGACGTATGGTTTTATTTGCCAATTTATGTTGGAATTACCAGCTATGGCGAACTTAAAAAGTCTTTTTTATCAGTCCTAATACACGGTACAAAAATGGAAAAAAATCTTTAAAACCTGGCGAAGAGAAACCAGGCTGGAAATATTTCGTTTGGGTAGCCGGTTTGAATATGGTCTTATCCAGAATGCCGAATTTGACATTCGTACGCCTATGAAATGAAAACAAAAAAAAATCTTAATAATTTCTTTCTTTCAATAGCATTATGTTTAATGCAAATATAGGTTTTGCCGATTTATTGTTTCCAATATATTGAAAATAAACATGCGCGACAAAAATAGGAATTCACAAATCTGCGAACCTCCGTTTGTAAAGTATATATACTCTTAATCGTCATTCTTTAAATTTTCTAACCATGCCCATCCGTCTGTTGAAAGCACGCTAGAATGAAAAGAGCTAGGACGTCCAAATTTTCCATAGATGTGTTTTATAGTCGTATATCGGTTGGGATTGTAACTGGGCGAAATCGGTCCAGAGGGAAAAATTTTTCCCTCACAAGGACTGAAAATACCCTAATAACCCCTAATATTTTAGAGTATTTAAGCATGTCTTTTTCAATATGTCTGCTGGTACATACTTGATATTGGGTATGCGCATTCCACCTATAACAAAAATGTGCACCATAAAGTGATTCTTATTCGTATGGGGCAAAAAGGGATAAAAATTGTATCACGATACAGGACACAATTGTAGACAGAACCAAATTAAACTTTGCTCAACGAAGTTTTTCGGCACAAGGACGAACGCTATTTAATTTGAAGAAAATAAGTTCAGATTTATATATAGCTCCCATACGAATTTCACTCCCGATTTGACTCTTTTCACTCTATATACCGCATATTTTTACAGATTTTCATCAAAATTGGCAAAACATCTTTGTAGATTCCTCTAATTGAGTAGATACATATTATAAAAGTATTTTTCTCAAATTCATACTTTTATGAGGATAAAAAAGTACCAACCAAACGGCTGCAGCTAGAATAATGAAATTCGGTGTACACATTCGTCTGATTGCATAGACACGTAAAATAAAGGGATTTTTCGAAATTCGTACTTTTTGGGGTTAAATGGAAAAGGGGGATAAAAATGTTACCAACCAAATGACCGCAGCTAAAGTCATGAAATTCGGAGTATACATTCCTCTGACTCTGTAGACAGGAAAAATAAATGGTTTTACCAAATTCGTACTTTCAAGGGATACAATGGGAACAGAGGGATAGTAATGGTACTAACTAAACGGCTACGGCTACGTAGACAAGTAAAATAAAGAGATTTTAGAAAGTTGTACTATTAAGACGGTAAAATGGGAAAAAGGGGATAAAAATAGTACCAACCAAATGGGCGCAGCTAGAATCATGTAATTCGGTGAGTACATTTCTCCGACTGCATAGACTCGTAAAATAAAAACATTTATTCCAATTCGTACCCTTTTACTTTTACAGAAAATATTGGCTGAATCATGAAGATAGGTTATCTTCCACTATGTACGAGAGATAATGGATTTTCAAAATTTGTGCTTTTGGATTTAAAATAGAAAATATAACCAACTCTAGCACCAACTGTCTATCAATATTTATGGTATTTAAGATTTTTTTTGAAGATTGCTACCTTATATTTACTTTTTGAATTGACTTAAAGTATTATTTCGATATATATATATGTAGTATAAACGAATTGGTAGCCTTGCCTTATAATCTATTTGAGGCAATACAAATTTTATATTTATTTATAAAATTATTTTTTCAATATTTTTATTTGTTTTAATGTGGCTATATTGACAAAAGTTAAGATTTTCCTGTAATGTTCATGCAATTCTACGATAATCGTGGAATGCAATCCATGGTGGAGGGTATATAAAGCTCAGCGCGTCCGAACTTAACGACATTTTTACTTGTTTTAAATTAAAATGTAATAGCTGACATGTTAAAATATTTGCTTTGGTTTTATTTTACAGCCTTTAGTATAGATTCCACACGCGTCATTCATAATGCGACATTGTTTTGTTACGTTTATTCAATAATTTCAACTCAAAATTCTACTAATTGCCAACAACTTCGAATTTACTATTAATTTATTTAATATTAACATGTACATTAGGGCGTACCTCAAAAAAAAAGTTCGCCGTACACCTTCGAATATGAAGTATTATTGAAAGGTAGTTTCAAAAAAAAAATTTTATTTTTTTATGCCGAACGTAGGGGTCGCGCTTTTACATTTTTCTATATAACTTGTATTTATAAACGGATTTTAAAGTGTGTGTTTGCGTAGCAAGGATGAAAATAAATAAAAATACGAAAATTTAGTATTTTCAAATAAAACTCAATTCAATTTATTGTCGTAAACAATATTACCTTTTGTACAAAAGTTTGTGAGGGTGTTGTTTGGACGAAATCCAATGAACAAGAGATTTACAATAACGAGTAAAACTAGAGCAAAGCTTAGATGGAGAAAGGCGGCTCTCAGTGCATTCGCTACTCGTTAGAAGGTGTTACTACTCTTTTTGTGCGTAATATCACAAAGTCGTATGAAGAAAGCAGTAGACAAAATCTAACGTAGGGGAATAAATAAAGGAATGCCATTTGACCGTAGGCCGCACACCAAGAAAAGGTGGAAGTTGAGAATGACAACATTTGTAATTAAACATTGCCGCCCGCCTTGCAACATCCCGCTATGTTGTAAAGAAAGTTAAACAATTTCAATCAAACCCTAATGTAATATAAATATGTATATACACTTATTGATAAGGCAAATAAAAGGGGTAGTTGTCAGTTTTATGAGCATTTATTTTCGATTTAATTTTTCTTACATACTAATTAACAATACCCTATATAGCTCGTAGAGCCCAAATTCGCAGTACCACAGCTCGTAGAGCCCATAAGTACTGCTGACCACACCATAGACGTCGACGACCCGTAAGGCCAGCCTTGATGTGGTCCTACTCCTACCCTAACTATGCTGGACATGGACCTGATAGGACCCAGCCAAACATAGTGAGTTGCGCCCATGGAAAACCGGGACTCGAATATATCTGTGTGCGCATAACTCTAGGGTACACCTCGGGACCCAGTACTAGACCGATATGTCCCGCACGAAAGAACTGGGGATCGGCTAATTGGAGCCCCATGAAGTGTTCCCGGACACTATCCGCTGCAGACTCCGACGGAGTCACCACACGCGTCAAATCGGTCACCCGTGCCGAAAAAACCAGCTGCTGCGCTGCGTCATACGACGAAACGGCAGTCATCCGACAGAAAGTGTCCTGGTTCACCGCGGCAGAGCTTAGCTGAAGTTTTTGGACCAAAGTCCTACACACCAGACTATGCCCCGCGCAGGGATCCAGGACAGCCCTGACCGGAATAAACCGATTCGGCAACTTCAACTGAATGACCATCGTGGGCCCTAGCGTAACTATGGGCTGAATGGCCATTATTGGTACTGACGCAGCAATATTGGTGGGACGCGAAGCATCCGACGGCCGTAAGCCGTTTTTCCGAGAGGCGGCAATGGGTGGACACGATGCGACGGACGGACGAGAAGAAGTTGGTTTAGGTTTAGGGGCGCTCGTTTTTGACTTATTTGGACGTAGTCCGTTTGAGCTATCAGTGGCTGGAGAGGAGTGCAATAGGGTATGATGGTCCCTGCCGCATTTCTTACACCTACCGATGGATCTGCAACCTCCACGCTCATGGGAAGCACCAAGACAATTGGAGCAAACCCGATGCAGAACAACCATGCGCAGCTTCCTCTCCAGCTTCATTCCCCTAAACTTCTCGCAATCACGCAAATGGTGCTTCCTCTTGCACGCCACACACGACGGTTTAGGACGACGACTATTCGAGCCCGGAGCGTTAGACGCCGTGACATCAGCAGGAGCTGAATCAACCCCCGGCGGCGGGACAACTGAGAGCGCCGGTACGACACCCTGAAAGGGCGCGACGACTGGGGTTATCCCGACGTCAGGGGCCTGCTCGACAGCTGGAACCGGCTCATTCGGAGCCGTTACCACGTCTAACTGAACTTCGGCGGAGCCTTTTTCCTCGTCAGACATGGGGACGTCATCCTCGTAGTCAGGGAGGGACACAAATAACGATCGGATGCTTTCCATTGCTCTACGAAAATAGAAATGGCGCGATAGTATAACGAAAACGCTTTAAATTACTGGGTCAAAGTGACCAGCTTTACTATAGGTCGTCTTACAACACCGTTTCCCGTTCGAATATCCGCGACTCTAACGCGACCGTCGATACCCGGATGGACGTCATTTACCCGACCTAATTTCCACGAAGTGGGAGGCAGTTGTTCGTCTCGAATAACAACTAAATCGCCTATTTGAACATCGCGCTGCGGAAATTTCCATTTATATCTTTTATGCAAATTTTTTAGATACTCATCTTTCCACCGTAGGCAGAATTGCTGAGTTAAAGCCTTAATTTTCCTAAATCGATTTACGATGTGCAATGGCGCTTCTTCTATGACCGGCTCCGGTGGAGCCAGGATCGGCGACCCTATCAGAAAGTGACCCGGCGTAAGCGCCACCGGATCATGTGGATTGTCAGACATAGGACACAGAGGACGGGAATTCAAACAAGCTTCGATTCTGGAAAGAACCGTTGAAAATTCTTCAAACGTATATTTGAAGTTTTGTGCTTGCTTGCGGAAATGCAGCTTAAAGCTTTTCACCGCAGCTTCCCAAAGCCCACCCATATGAGGGGCTCCGGCAGGAATGAACTGCCATGAAAGTTCTTGATACTGGAATGCGGAACAAACCTGATCTCGACTCTCACGAAGCACACACTTGAAATCCCGTTCCAATTCCCTAGAAGCACCAACGAAATTAGTGCCGTTGTCCGAAAATATGGATTTTGGACAACCACGACGAGAAATAAATCTATGAAATGCGGCTAAAAAGGTTGTCGTTGACAAATCTGAAGTAGCCTCGAGGTGTATTGCTTTCGTAGAAAAGCAAACGAAGACGCAAACGTAACCTTTTGTTATTCTACATGCCCTACCAGTAAAAGATTTAACTTCGAAAGGACCCGCAAAATCTACGCCAGTAGTGACAAAGGGCCTTGTGATAACAGTTCTCTCCGGAGGAAGAGCGGCCATAATTTGAGTGCAAGATCGTCTTCTGTCTAACCAGCAACGTTTGCAACGATTGATGGTCGTTCTGACTAAAGAAGTCAGACGTGGAATCCAATATTCAATACGCAGAATGCGAAGCATTAATTGGTTTCCACCATGAATAGTTATCACATGAACAAACTGTACTAAGAGCTGAGTAAATCTACTAGCATAAGGCAAAATAATTGGATGTTGCTCGGAATATGACAGACTGGGCGATCTAACCAGTCTCCCGTGTAGCCGCATGACCCCCGCTTCATCCAGGAATGGATTTAGCGGCAAGAGCGAACTCTTACGATCTAATGGTCTTTTTTGCAACAAACAATCATATTCATCCGCGAATAATGCCTTCTGCGCCAGTGAAGCCAGACGTAGCCTGACGGCTTTCAGCTCAGAACTCGAAATAGTCGAATCTCGGAAAAGATTATGACCCCTATGAGAAGGATGAGTTCTATAAAAATATCGAAAGATATATGCCACAACACGTAAAGCTCTATCCCAAGACGAAAATCTTTCAAGGATATCCTCATAGTTCGTAAAGAACGATGCATGACTCTTGACAGCACGTAATTCAATATCGGTGTCGAGAGGAGCTAAATCCCTAATATCCCATTGAGCGCTATCTAAGCGGAGCCATTGTGGTCCATGCCACCAAATCTCAGACGTGGCTAGCTCTGCAGGCGAAAGCCCGCGGCTACCTAGATCAGCAGGGTTATCCTCAGACCGCACGTGATACCAATTGTGGCCACCTACATTCTCCTGAATCCTGCATACACGATTAGCAACAAATGTAGTCCACGTGCAGGGAGTTTTCCTAAGCCAAGAAAGGACGATCGTAGAATCAGTCCAACAATAAACTCTTTGAAGATCTATATCTATTTCCCTCATGATGGTTTTCAACAACTCGGACGCCAACACAGCGCCACAAAGTTCTAAACGTGGCAAAGAAATTGATTTAAGTGGGGCAACTTTCGTTTTACCCGAAAGTAAATGAGTAGTAATATCCCCATTCGGTGCTACAATTCGAATGTAGACCACCCCCGCGTATGCCTTTTCTGAGGCATCAGAAAAAACATGAAGTTCAGCTGAACAACTGGGAGAATATCGAACCCACCGAGGAATCTGAATGGAATTCACTTCCTGGTAGTTATCAACAAACCTCTGCCATTCAAGTTCCGTCGTAGACGGAAGTGAATCATCCCACCCAATATTGTCCAGCCAAATTCGCTGCATAATTATCTTTGCCAGTACTATCACCGGGCCTAACCAACCTACAGGATCGAACAATCTCGCAATAGTGGACAACACTTCCCGTTTTGTATAGTTAGATTTTCGCTCGAGAGGAGTCATACTGAAATAGAATACATCTAACTGAGCATTCCAACGAATGCCTAAAGGCTTAGAACTACTAGCTTCCACGAAAGTGAGAAGCTTCGCATCGACTAAATGTTCCGTAGGAAAACATTCTAAAATAGTCCGGTCATTTGACGTCCATTTCCTCAATTCGAATTTCGCAGAAGACAAAGCTGAAACTAATTGATCACGAGAGGTCAATGCAGTCTCCAGATCATGGTAACCCGTTAAAACGTCGTCAACGTACATGCACTTTCGTAGAATGTGTGCAGCATGGGGAAATTCGTCTTCAGAGTCATCGGCCAGTTGTAATAACGTCCGTATGGCTAGATATGGAGCACAGTTAACTCCAAAGGTTACCGTCTGCAGCTCATAATCTTGAACAATCTTTTGAGGAGAATCCCTAAAGAGTATTCTCTGCAGAGGAGTATGGGCCGAATCGACTCTAATCTGTCGGTACATCTGCGTAATATCGCAGTTGAAAACGAATCTAAATAGTCTCCACCTCAGAATGAGGAGAACTAGATCTAATTGTAAGGTCGGACCTATATGAAGAATATCGTTAAGACTCTTCCCATTTGATGTTTTATTTGAGGCGTTAAAAACCACTCGAAGTTTGGTAGTCTTCTTATCCGGGTTAATTACCGGATGATGAGGCAAGTAACATACTGTGGGGGTTGCCGAAGAAGGGGCTGAAACTGGCCTCATATGGTTCAAGTCCAAATATTCCCTTACCACCCCGTCATAAACTGTTTTGATATGTGGTTTTCTCAGGAGAGAGGCCTCGTTGCGCAGAAATTGTCGTAAACAATTTCCCCTTAATTGTCCTAAGTCCAGTTGTCCGCAGAATTCAGATTTAATGGGAAGTGTAACAATATATCTCCCCTCCGAATCTCTACGGGTCGTCAGTTTATAATTGTCCTCACAAAATTTGTCCGAAGGAGAAAACATAGACCTTCTCGGGGTCTCCTCAAGTTCCCAAAATCGAAGAAGATTCTTGTTAAGATTATCTTCTTCGGCGAACTCAATGGAGGTAGAAAAAACTCGAATGTAAGAAGAGGAAACGGGACCAGTAATGATCCAGCCAAAGACCGTGTTTTGCGCGATCAATGAACCTAACACGTTTTGAAGAGTTCCTTCCAAGAGAATTCTCGGATAAAGATCTGCTCCCAGTAAAAGGTCCACAGGTCGACAATCAAAAATATGCGTATCAGCCAAACGAATATTTGGCAAACGAGAAGTCACATCTGATTTCGTTGAAAAAGATGGCAAGTTGCCCGAAATATGCGGAGAACTAAGGCATTAGTCTCCATCAACAGCGCCGTATCTAAAATAGACCCTATACACAAAGAACATATTTTTCGAGAAGTAGCCGAGAATGACTGATTTACACCCGATATTCTAGCCTGAGTGGAACTGGCCGGAATGTTGAGGCGATTTTGCAATCGTTCCGTAATGAACGAAGCCTCTGACGCCGGGTCGATAAGAGCCCGAGCTGGGTACGAAGTACCTTGGTGTACGATATTTACCATCGCTGTCCCTAATAACACAGTTCTATCCTGCGAAGCATGATATACCTGCCTATTTATAGCACCAGATGAACCTCCAGAAGAAGTTGACGGCAGGGAAGGATTCACAAATGGAGGATTAGTATGCTGTGTGATCGGAACCAAACTCCCCGCAGGATTCGCTACAACAGCCGAACCCTCAGAATTCGATGTATCACGATGCAAAAGAGTATGATGTCTCTTCTCGCATTTTCCACATTTGTGAATACTTCCACACTTCCTAGCTTCGTGTCCACGCATCAAGCAATTTACACAGCAGTGATGACGTTTGACGGTGTCAAACCGGTCGGAGACCGAAAGGCCCCCAAATCGTGGACAATCACGAAGTTGATGAAATTGTCTGGGACAGAGAATACACAATTTGTTCTGATGAGAACGAGAAGATCCAGATGAGCCTGCATTCGTAAAATGCGCACCCACCTTCCTACCGTCGGACTTTTTCGTGGAATCGATACCCTTTATGTCACGAAGACATGTCAGAGTTTGTATTCTTTCCGTAAGAAAGAGATCCAAATCTTTCCACGAAGACAAAGCCGACTTATTCTTCACACTCTGTTCCCATAACGTAACACTACTTTTGGGCAATCGCTGAATACACAAAAAAACTAATATAGGATCCCAACTATCCGTGGCTACGTCATAAATGGACATTGCAGAAATACATCCATTTATTCCGCGTTGCAAATTTTTCAAACCTACGCTACTTTCGCTATCAAGGATCGGAAGATCAAAAAGCATCTTGAGCTGGTTGTTCACCAAGATGCGAGTATTATCATACACATCTTTCAAGGCTTTCCAGGCTAGAATAAAACTGCGATGGGTGAGTGGAAATTTGGATACAATTTCGCGAGCCTCACCGCTCGTTTTCCTAATCAAATGACATAGCCGTTCAATGTCACTTAAGCGGGAGTTATTAATGTATACCGCTGAAAACAGATCCCTAAATGTAGGCCATGAGAGGAAATCGCCATGGAAAACGTCAGTATCACATGGCGGCAACGAAAGGCCGTGAGCCATACTGTTGCTGCCCCCACATTGTTCCTGCTGCTCCCTTATAGATTCTGATCGATCAGAAGGAGAATCCAAGTGATCTATCGAACATGTATCCGTAGAAGTACGGTTCGGAGTCGGAGGGGATGACTTCAGCGTAGCTCGAAGTTCATCCAATTTCCTATTAATAGCAGCGAGGACACGTACAAATGCCCTATACGCTACATCATATTTGCTGTCAGCAGAATCTATGTCCTCCTTCTCCGCATCCTGAGCAGTTTGGAGATGACTAAGACACTTATCGTACCTGTCCTTAACATTACTCCATAATGTTCTCGCTTCTGAACCCTGTATTTCAAGGGAATATATGTCGAGGTCTTCATCCCGTAGGGTACTGAAGTTCGCATCAAATTTTACCAAAGCATCAGTTGCTCTGATAAAGAAGTCGAGTGGAGTGAGAGGCATATTGAACCAATCGAGAATTAAGTAAAACCCCAAAAAAAGTAAAAACTTTGCTAAATGTATTAAAAAATACCAGGAAAATACACGTAAGTGCCAAATGAATGAAAACTATTCAAAGTTATCCAAAAAATATTTCAGAAAGAAATCCAAAAACATTCACAGTGTACCGAAAAATACCCTGAATATTTTGAAAAAGCACGAAAATGCTAAATGAATGAAAAATGTCTAGCAATAAGGTAGAACGAAACCCCAAAAATAGTCCAATGTATCGAAAAATACACTGAATTTTCAAAGCTGAGCTCGAAATCTTCCCAAATCAGTTAAAAATACTAAAAAATGAGTTAATTCGAACACGTCCAACCAAATTTCCGCAAAATGTATCGAAAAATACACGAACTTTGCCCAAATTGCTATTAAATTTAACCAAAATTTTAATTAAAAATTATTAAACCTCACAGATTTTTTTCCCAGTGTATCGAAAAATACACGAACTTTTATTTAGAAGCACGAAAATGCCCCAAAATATTTCTCTGTAAAAGAAAGTCAATGGAAAAATCGAAAAAAAATATAAATTCTTATGTATGTTCACTTGACCGAGAGTAGGGTGCACGGACTGTATGATGCACGCAATAAATGTACGCTCGTATCAAGCAAAAAGCAAAACCAAAAATCAAAAATAAACCGAAAACCGAAAATTTTTTTTAAAATATTTTTCTGACAGTATAGAAGACCGACTGTAGGGTACACGGTGTCGCGAAACCAAAAATTTTTACTATATCCGGATAGTGCAACAATAATACTACCCGAGATACGAAACGAAAAAAATTCGATAAAAAATTTCAAATGTAACGAAGAACGACCCACGCTAATAAATTTCAAACCTCACCGAGAACGACCCGCGCTAATAAATAAGAGAAAATATATGTATGGCTGTGTGTGTATTGACGTACGTATGTACTCTTTCATACGCTGCCCGTTGGGTATGATGATGTTGTTTTGCAACTTCGAGCCGTATGGTAGGCAAATGTATGTTGTTGTTGTTTTGTTTATTCTTCTTTTAACCGAGAGTAATGCAATTACTCGTTTGCATACATATGTTTTGTTGTTGCAAAAAAACCACCACCGATCAACGATGAAAACACAGCACTTTATTTATCTGTTTCAATAATTATTAACAGCACACTTTTCTCTTATTTCACTCACTGATAAATATTTTGAATATGCGACGGCAATATTTTAATACTTATCTTTATTTTCGCGTAACGAAAATATGTTCTAATGTACGGATGTATGTCCGTCCGTCTGGATGTATGAGAATCACACAAAGACACAAACCGACGCGGTACCGATGTTGTAAAACGACCGTTTTATTATTATTTTTTTCGGAAATATATCTCTTTATAAATAAACAAAACGCGATATGCTCACTTTTAAATAAAACTGACAATACGCACCTTTTGTTAATAATATATATTATGAAGATGGGCGAAAGAAGATGGCTGATTTATGTGGGTGTTGTTGTTGCTGACGGAGTCAGGTTTGCCTTTGAAGAAAAAATAAAAAACCAATTAATTGCTGGAAGCAAGTATCCGGCTCGTGTGGACCATGTTTGCGTAGCAAGGATGAAAATAAATAAAAATACGAAAATTTAGTATTTTCAAATAAAACTCAATTCAATTTATTGTCGTAAACAATATTACCTTTTGTACAAAAGTTTGTGAGGGTGTTGTTTGGACGAAATCCAATGAACAAGAGATTTACAATAACGAGTAAAACTAGAGCAAAGCTTAGATGGAGAAAGGCGGCTCTCAGTGCATTCGCTACTCGTTAGAAGGTGTTACTACTCTTTTTGTGCGTAATATCACAAAGTCGTATGAAGAAAGCAGTAGACAAAATCTAACGTAGGGGAATAAATAAAGGAATGCCATTTGACCGTAGGCCGCACACCAAGAAAAGGTGGAAGTTGAGAATGACAACATTTGTAATTAAACAGTGTGATACATCGATGTTTTTGTCTCGACGAGGCCGATTTTTTGTCTTTGAAGTCATTGAGCTCAAGCACCCCCTTCTGGTACTTACCCATCATTTCTCAGTTGCTACTACCCTAATGTACCACTCTAATAATCGAAAATTAAAGCTCGCATAAAATCATGAATCATGTTTGAGCTCAATGACTTCAAAGACAAAAAAATCGGACAAAAACATCGATGTATCACACTTTAAAATCCGTTTATAAATGCAGAAGTTATATAGAAAAATGTAAAAGCGCGACCCCTACGTTCGGCATAAAAAAATAAAAAAAATTTTTTTGAAACTACCTTTCAATAATACTTCATATTCGAAGGTGTACGGCGAACTTTTTTTTTTTACTTGTAACCTGGTACGCTCTAATGTACATGTTTATACCCTCACTCTACAGAGTAGGAGGGTATATATTATTCGGGACAGAAAAAAGTATAACGCATTAAAGGAGTGACTTAAGACCCTAAGTATGTTTGTATCAAATCCGTTACAACTTTTTAAGTTGTTTGAGCCATGTCCGTCCGCCTGTCTGGTTGGCTGGTGTACTCGATAACTCTCGAAAGGAGTTAAGTCCTAAACTTAGTTTAAGTTCGAAGATGAACGAAATTGTCACGTAAAAGTTAAGTCCCTATAACTTCCATACATAAGTGCTCTGAGAATGAGGGTATATATAAGTCGGTTTAGCCGACTGACGTTTTCTTACTTTTTGATTTTGACTTAACTTTTCTGTAGAAATTCTCATATATGTACTTCAGGAGAAAAATTTAATTCCGACCAAGGCCGTCATCGTGTGAAACCCATTCTCAATTCCCTTTCATTTCATTACTAACACTTAACCGTTTGCTTTGTGCCGTGTTCCCGGGGGCCCAATCAGTGAGTCTCAAATTTCGACTTCATAGTCGTGTTTTTTAGATCGATCTAAACAGATATCTCTTTTCTCTGTGGGTTACCCCCACAAACTGCACTATTGGCTTCACTGTTTAACCAAATTGAGTGATTTGACATTTTTAAATATTTGGGAATATGTTCACAATGAAGTACTGTCCAAATTTATTTAATATTTGTGAGTGATTTTTCTTAAAAATCACTATCTCGAAAAAACGTTTGCTCAAGGCCGGCTTCATAAATCCAGGAATTTTTTCTTAATATGTATAAAAATTCATAAATGAAATGAAATGAATCATACAATTTTTTCATAAACATTTTAGACTTCATAAAATAAAATTGACGTTTCTCTCAGTTTTATACCCGACGGTTGAGTTTCGGGTTTGATCACTCTAACACGACAACTAGAAATATTAAAAATGTCAATAAAATATTATTTTTAGATATGGAAGTAAAAAATGCTATAGGATCGATGCCGAAGATATTTCCTGGTTAATAAAAGGATAGCAAAAAGACATTCGAAACCACAGTGCGCTGGGAAAATCATATTATTTTCAATGATATTTGATAGTGGTTTGATGGGGCTTTGTTTGGCAGGATAATACCATGATTTATCCTCACTTTGATCACTTCCAATAAAAGGTCTTTGTGCCAACTATCACATCAAGTATGCGCACTTGATGTGCTACCCAATGCTATTGGAATTCCGTAGAAATTCGATTTCGTATTTCCTGAAACCTTTTATGCAAATTTCGCCAACCTTTTTGGTAATTTGAAACTTTAGTTTTTATGCATTCCAGTGTTGTTTATGTCTTTCAACAACACCGATCCTTAATCATTTTTTGTTCAATATCTTATTTTTTTCCTTACTTACGGTTGATTGTTTGTTACCCCGAACAAAGAAAACGAAGGTGGTTGAAGATCATTTGAATTCAAGTGTTTAAATGGAATTTATAATGCGTCACGTTTTGAGTTATTTTAATTTTTGTCGAGGATTGCCAACTATCAACACGCATACGTCAATTGATGAGGATTATTCTGGATTGATCGGAAGACGAATGTGAAGTTAAATACACGACAAAATGTTTGATCGGAAGAGGAATTCATAGTCAACTGGGAATCTTAAATCAATCCCATCGTATGATGGTTGGTATACAAATACCGCCAAAATATTGGAAAGTAATGCAGACTTTAATATCAAAACAAATCATAGCTCTTCTTGGCAACTCTACTTGAAACCCTAGCAATTCTTTTCTATGTTAGTGGTTTCTACTCGATCACCGTCCTATGTTGTCTTTTAGGTTTTCTGGATTTGTTTTGTTGTCTTCGCCATATTTTGCCAAGAAATATTTTTGCTCGCCCTTTGGAATAAATTTAGTTTATATTTCAATGTTGATTTGTAAGAGTCTACTCCAGTCACTCTTACAAATCAACTCTCGAATTCATGGTTCAAGTTTGAGCAACTGAAATTCCTCTATGGGAATGCCATCAAATACGTTAAAACTCCCGCCTCTAAACATATGCATTTGCTGCTGCTGACTGTCATTGCTGGAATCATTGACATGTTTATACGGTTGCCGTTTGCCATTCTGTTTTTATTGCTGATGATGTTACGGCTGCTGTTGTTGTCTGCGGTTGATGTTGCTGATGTTATTTTAATATACCTGCCTAGATGAACTAAGTCATCGCTGACTAGGGAAATAGTACCACCGCGGAAAGTGTGAATTTTTTAAGAGAGATAGAAGTTGTATGTTGTAGATCGTAATCAGAAATAAGCAACCACGACTGTACGTCCTAAGTCACTCTTATATGGGTGCCTGGACATAGGGTGATATTTATGGGAACGATTGAGCAGATAAGTTGGAATATTTGATCCACTTTAAATACCCTCATTATTGCTACAGATAAGACGTTTAAAAAAATATGGCATTTTTTTAAATTTTTTACTAAAATTCCAATTATCGGCGCAGGAACCTTAAATATTGTTATTCTCATTTTGGAAATATAAATCCGATAATACCTATAATGGCTAAAAATATTGCGAATTACACTTTCATATAGTGGTTTTGGTGTAGTCTTCAAGAATTTAAAAATCTATGTGGCACGCAAAAAATTATAAAAATATTTTGTCGGTTTTGGTTTTTATTATTTGATCTTTTCTTTTCATACTTTTTGTTATAACTACTTACTTACAAAAACAAAAATATTTTGTTTTATTTTTTAATAGCCAACATTCTATCGCAAACAAATTACATAGCTTCATTATACATATATATATATATATATATATATATAAAAGAGTTGCGTTACTGACTGACTTATCATTGGCCAGCCCCCACACCAAACGGTTGAAGCCAGGGTCATGCAATTTTCAGGGTAGTTCCCAAATATAACGCAGACGTCCACTAAGAAAGAGTTTTACGAAATTCGTACTTTTAGGGGGTAAAATGGGACAAAAAGGGATAAACATCGAACCTTCGTCCTGACCAAACTGTTGTAGCTAGAAACATGAAATTCATTGTGTTCCTTGCAATGACCGAAATTTGTACTTTTAAGGGAGGAAAGGGATAAAAATAGTACAAATTTAAGAATTGCAGCTAGAATCGTGAAAATCGGTATTTACATTTCTCTGACAACGTAGACATACAATATAAATTGATTTTTCGAAATTTGTACTTATAAGGGGTGAGCGGATGAAAAGGGATAAAAATGGTACCAACTAAAGTATTGCAGCTAGAATCGTGAAATTTGGTATGTAAATTGCTCTGACCATATAAAAGCGAAGTAACATTGGATTTTTCGAAATTTGTACTTTTAAGGGGCGAGCGGGATAAAAATGGTACCAACACCTAGAATCGTGAAATTTGGTATGTAAATTCCTCTGACCATATAAAAGCGAAGTAAAATTAGATTTTCGAAATTTTTACTTTTAGTGGCGTGCGAGACAAAAAGGGATAAAAATGGTACCTACTAAAGTATTACACCTAGAATCGTGAAATTTGTTATGTAAATTCCTCTGACCATATAAAACCGAAGTAAAATTGGATTTTTCGAAAATTTTACTTTAAAGGGGAGTGCGGGATAAATATGGTACCAGCTATTGCCGTGAAATTTGGTATGTAAATTCCACTGACAACGTAGTAGCGCAAATCTAAATGGATTTTTCGAAATTTGTACATATTAGGGGTGAGTGGGACAAAAAGAGATAAAAATTGTACCAATCAAAGTATTGTAGCTACAATCGTGAAATTTGGAGTGTAAATTCCTCTGGCAACGGATAAAAGTAGTACCAACAAAAGTATTGACAATTTAGAAGCGCTAATCTAAAAGAATTTTTCGAAATTTGTACTTATAAACGGGATGAGCGGGATAAAAATAGTACCAACTAAAAGAGGTGCAAAAGTTATAAAGTAGCTGGCTGCATCTAGAAACATGAGATCGAGGATATAAATGGTGGTAATTTTTTGTTCAAAACTTTGTAGAAAATGATAAAAATTATAAATACGAAGGAGTTCAGCTAAAATAGTGCATATCGACAAGCACATTACCTTGACTGTGTGTGAGTGCTATATAATAGGATGTTTCCAAATTACTATTTTAGATGTATTTATATCCACCAAAAGAAAATTAAATAAATAACAGAGACGGATGAAATTACCAATAAATGTCTTTTTCGCGTGCGAAGCAGCGAGCACTGCTAGTATATATATATATAAACATGAGGCAGCCTTCATCAAAAATGTGCCATAAATATTAGTAAATATCAGTAAATACACATTTGAAAGATTCGTTATGTTTCGGGTCCACATTGTGTACATTACACATGATTGATATTATTTGTTTTATTTAGCCCTAAATGTACAAATTTGGAAAAATAATCATATTTTGCGTGTCTACGAAGTCAGACGAGTGTAAACACTGAATTTGATGATTCTAGCTACAACTATTTGCTTGGCTCCAATTTTATCCCTTTTTGGTCCTAAAAGTACGAATATCGAAATATATCTTTATTTTTCGCATCTACACCGCCAGAGCAATGTACACACCGAATTTGACTATTCTAACTGCAGCCGTTTGGTTAGTACCTTTTTATCCCCTTTTGTCCAATTTTCTGCCTAAAAGTACAAATTTCGAAAAATTCCTTTGAGTTTCGCGTCTGCACAGTCAGATGAATACATTCACGGAATTTCATGATTTCAACTTCAGCCGTTTGTATCACTCGCTCAATCTCTTTATTTTACGTGTCTACGTAATTATCGGGATGTACACACCGAATTTCACGTTTCTAGTTGGTGTCATATCATTCGTACTATTTTTATCCCTTTTTGCCCCATCTCAGCTGCTATTTTTTTCTACTTTTTGGTGTTTTCACGTTAGTAGAGGAATCTTCGCAACAAATTTCAGTTGTACAAAAAGCAGAAATTTTCAAAAATATTGCTTAAATAATCTAAATATTATACACATTTAGGAAAAATTTGAACCTCCGAGTTCATTGCGTTCGTCGGCTAGTGTGCGGACAGCCGGACATGAATAGATCGTCATAGAATTAGACCACAACCTGGATATTTATACCTTATGGAGTCTCCGACGAATATTTCAAGGTGTTACCAAAGGAATGACAAAGTGAACATACCCCGATCCTAAGGTGGAGGGTATAAAAACAATGTTTATATGTAAGTAATCTATGGATAAATGTAGATGTTATAATACTAATGTGGACGGAAAGTTTTTTTCTTTAAATAATCATATTTTTTTTTAATTTTTGTTTAAATAGCGCGAACAATCCCATTGAATAGTGTAATCATTTTTTAATAAATTTGCATTCCATAAAATACAGATGTAAAATCGTCTTTAGCCGGGACAATAATCAAGTGTATTGGATACCTAAATTGATCGGCTACAGCATATTTTGCACAGTGTGAAACAAAAAAGTCAAAGATCTACCCCAAGTATTTTACTTTATGTCTAAACTTTTATCCCACCGAGAATTATTCTCAAAGAAAATTTCAAAACTTGAATTCACTTCGCTTTTCCAGTCATGTAAAATATATTGTCTAATCTGTCACCATAAAATAGCCACCCTTTTCGGAATGCTAACTATTACTTCATTTGTATTACAACTGCCACATACTTGTTTAAATGGCGATATTAAATTACGACCACAACGGCACAAAAAGTAGGCGCATATTCTTTTCATTGTCAATTTGAGGTTTTTATTGCAGTCGTTGGCTACAAATATCGCAAACCTACACTACGAAGAAGATAGTTAAAGTCTACATCTGATTTTGTAACACAGAACAAGGCAGTCTGCTGATGATGTTAATCGCTACAAGTTATCAAGTAGGCAAGGAACATTATTTGCAGAGCCTACCACTAGTTGTTATACCTTCCATCATAGCGGACGGTGGATATATAGTAAGTATATATAAGCATGCCGTCTGCAGTACCCTGAAATTGTCATCGTATAAAAAATAACAAGTAAGGAAAGGCTAAAGTCGGGCAGTGCCGACTATAAGATCCCAATTGGCCCACTTTCACCACAGATGTTTCTAGTTAATATATAAGATTTTTTTACAACATTTTAAGAAAATTGGTTAAAATATGTGGAGCGCAAAAAGTTAAACGCAGAACGAATTTTGACTTTTTTCACTCCAGAAACCACGTATTTTCACCGAATTTCTTCAAAATGAGCATAACACGTTTACTTGTACAGAAAAAACTTATTGTGAAGTTAGTCACTTCATTCCATGTTTGTATATAGCCCCGATACAAATAATTCTCTCGATTTCACAAATTGGGTCAGGTCATATTAGCCTATGATTAAGAAACATACAAAAAGCCTTCCCGTTTTCACTTTTTTATCGGATTGAATTGTGTTCGGATATAGTCGGCCCCGCCCGACTTTCATCTTTCCTTACTTGTTTTAGAATTGTTTTATAAATGTGGAAGCTGGAAGATGAACCACGAACCTTCCACATAAATTATCCTAAGTAAAGTTTAAGTCGTCATAACTTCCATACATATGTTCTCTGAGGATGCAATTTTTTTATAACGGGTGATTCATCGTGAAGCTTGGTTTGTAATGTAAAATAAAACACATACATTTTAAAGTGAACTTAATTTTTTTATTATCGATTAAAAGAACAATTTATGGCATTTATTGTTTGAAAATGATATACTGTAAATAAATGTTGGCCATGACTACGTCTGAGGAGATCGGAAGATTCGGAAGATCTATTTTGGGAGGCTCGATCGAGCATAGCGACAGGTATCTCCCATTCACTGAAAATAGGAAATTATTCCTTAAGTTGTATGCTTCTTTTTCGACTCTTTTCCACTTTCTAAAACCACAAAAAATATTTATTTTGCCTAAAGTGTCCTCTTTCATGTGATACAAAGAGCGTAAATATACAAGAGGGGAAATCTCGCTCTTTGTCTGTTAACTTGTAGAGAGGCCGATCTATACCACCGAACAGCAATAACATTTACTTCTGCAATGTATAATTGTTTGTCGTTATTTTACTATTTTTATAAGTTCTTGCCAAGAAATTCCAATATATTTCAAACATTTAGCAATCAAACACATATATACATTTCATTTTCGTGTATATTAGTGTGTATCCATAGTTTTTCATATTTTAATGTTTTGCTGTGAAAAGCTAACATGACTTTAACATCAACATTCGCTGTTATTGCCCAACGGTGCACCGGTAATAACAGACAAAGAGTTAGATTTCTTGTCTTGTATATAGAAGGCCTTTGATGTGATATCAATATATCGTTTCTAGGACTAGCAAAAAATACCAAAAACTATTGAATCCTTCAAAAATATCAGGTCATCTTAAACGTAAATTCGACCAGATCAGGTTTCGTGTCAGCTTTCAGAATTATCTATATATTTAATCTAAATCTAATCTAAGATTTGCGTTGGCTGACTGACTCATCATTAATCAGCGCCCAGACCAAATGACTGAAGCCAGAGTTATGAAAATCGGTAGAGAAATGTAAATTCTCTAACAACAACATAAATGGATTCTTCGAAATTTTTACTTTTACAAGGGACAACAAGGGATAAAAATGGTAGCAACTAAAGTATTTCAGCTAGGATCGTGAAATTTGGTAGATAAATTACTCTGACCACGTAAAAGCGCAGTAAGATGGGATTTTTCAGCTAAAATAGTGCAATTCGAAAAGCACAATCCGTTGACTGTGTTCAAGTACTATCTAATAGGAGGTTTCCAAATTACTATTTTAGATTTATCTACATCCAACAAATGAAAATTCATTAAATACTAACCAAAAACAGAGATGGATAAAACTGATAACAAATAACTGGCTTTTTGTTTCATAAAGCATTATTATTTTTTGTTTTTGGCAGATTAAATAAACTCATTATATATTTGTTTTGCCTGAATTTACATATTAAAGTAACATTTTACAGTGCAGGGTATCTATGATTCGAGTCGAACAAACCTTGGCGCCTTTCTACCCTCTTCATTCTGCGGTTGGTCTTGTTGGTGTTGCATGATTTGTAGATATTTTCTTGTAGTGTTTATTGTTTATTTGTTAACTTAACAATAACATTAAATGCAAATTTCTTGTTGATGTTGTTGCTCTCATTGTCCAGTCCACCATGGCCACCGCAGGATCGATGATGATAGCACGTTCTGGCATTGCTGTACTACTACTTGACGTTGCAACGATTTGTTGCATGTCTACTTCGATTGTGGTTAAAGTGGGTAAGCAAGAAATGCAGAGGGTTACATTTTTGGAATGGCATCACGATCCTATCCAATTTCAGATGCACACAGATGCAGGCACCACCAAAATTGTAAATGCTTCGAAGACAAAAGTACCCCGTGTATTTCTGGGCTTTTTCGTATTGTGGACATTTGTGATGAGGCATTTTTGTGATGTCGAAAAATAATTAAAAACGCCCACTTTGGCAAACGTAAATCATTGTGTTGGCATAAACAACACCATATGTGTCAGATACACCGACAAAACCGCCAACGATTTAAACATTTTGCTTTTAATGTTCATATTAAACTAACATTTAAAATGCCCTTCGGCATCCGGGGATACCAGGGATGTGAAATGGAAATCACATCAAAATGTCTGCAACGAAATGAATTTATGAATATTTTACCAACTCACCATTGCCAATGGAAACAATCGAAAGTTGCTCACGTCTATGTTAGGAGGAAAGTGGTATGTCGAAAAATTTGCACACCACTAAAATTTTAAATAAAACAAGTAAAAACGCCCGGGCCTAACTTTATATACATTCCACAGAGGCTGTCGATTTTCGTAGAAAGGCAGTAAGATTACAGAAAAAAGTTAAATATCTTAAATATAGCTAAACGAAAACAAATATAAAATTTAAATTATTTTAAATCGCGCAAAAGTAAATATAATGCAGCAATCTTCAAGGCAACTTAAATATCCTAAATATTTGGGGATAGTGAGAACAATTTCAGCTACAGACGTTTGGTTGGTTGTATTTCCAACCTATATTAATGCCAAAAGTAACAATTTTGAAAATCCACGCCACAGTACAAGAAAACCGAGCTTTATGATTCTATCCATTTTTGACGTAAAAGTAAAAAAGAACGTAAAGAAAAGAAAACTTATTTTAATTTGGCGAATTCCGAATTCCATGACTCTAGCTACAGTCATTTGGTTGGTAACATTTTATCCCCTTTTTCCCATTTTACTCCCTTCAAAGTACGACTTCGAAAATCTCTTTTTCTTACGTGTCTACGACGGCTGTAGCCTTTTAGCTGGTACGAATTTGGAATTTTTTTTCGGTGTCTACGCAGTCAGGGGAATGTTTGATTGGTACTATTATTATCCCTATATGCCCATTTTGCCACTTAAAACTACGAATTTGGAAAAAATACTTTTGAAAAAATTTTTCTATTTTGCGCTTCGATGCAATCAGAAGAATGTGTGCACTGAATTTCACGATTCTATTTGAGACCATTTGGTTGGTACCATTTTTATCCCTTTTCCTATTTTAACCTCTTAAAAGTATGAATTTCGAAAAATCCCTCCTTATACGTGTCGACGGAATTAGATCGATGTACACACCTAATTTCATCATTGTAGCTGTAAGCGATTGGTTGGTACCATTGTCATCCCAATGTTCCCAATTCATACCTTAAGCACGAAGTTTAGAAAAATCTTTTTAATTTGCGTATCAGTCAGAGGAATATATACACCGAATTTCATTATTCTAGGTGCAGCCGTTTGGTTGGTACTATTTTTATCCCTCTATGCCCATTTACCCCTTAAAAGTACTTATTTGGAAAAAATCCGTTTATATTATGTATCTACTCCATTAGAGAAATGTCCACACTGAATTTCGTGTCTCTAGCTGTTTTCGTTTGATATGTACATTTTTATCCTTTTTTGCCCTATTTCAACCCCTATAAATAAGCATCACTATATGGTGAGCGTTTATGCTATCAGGGGAATGAGCATTCCAAATATCAGGTGAATATAATCTGACATATTCAAAACAAGTTAAGAAGGCGTTAAGTTCGGCCGGGCCGAACTTTATATACTCCCCACCATGGTTTGGATTCCACAAAGGCTGTCGGTTTTCGTAGAATTACAGTAACACTACAGAAAATGTTAATTTGTATACCCTACACAACTTCGTGGACTAGGGTATTATAAGTAAGTTTTCCGCCAAAAGTTTGTAACACCAAGAAATAATTGAGCTAGACCCACTTTTAAGTAAACGGATCGGCTAAGAATCACAAGCTAATCGATGTCTGTCTGTCCGTCCGTCCTTCTGCTGTCCATCTAAACTTGTTCGCACTCTATAGGTCGCAATTGTGGTCCGATTGTCATGAAATTTGGTAGAAGTTACTTTTTGACCAAGGACGATCGATATTGAATTTGTAGGAATTCGGTTTAGATTTAGATATAGCCTCTACACAAATATCCCTATAATTTTTACTATTACTGTTGTAGAATACACATTTTACATGGAATCATGACAAAATTTTCAGGATCGTGTTATATTTGAACTAGAAGCAGCTAGTGGGAAAGTGGACGACATGGGTCTGTGTTTTGATATAGCCCCCATACAAATGTACCTCCGATGTGCAATATTACTGCTCTAAAATCCACATTTTACTTCGGGTCTTGATCAAAGCCATCTATATAGGTCAATGTTTAGGTATAGCCCCCATACAAATGGGTTCCAAGTTCACACTATTATCGCTCTAGAACCTACATCTTATATTGTATCTTGATAAAATTTTGCAGATCATATTATATTTCAATAAAGAATACTCACTTTGAAAGTGATCTATAAGAGCCCACTTTTTGATGTAGCGCCCTTACAAATGGGCCCCCATTTTTATTATTACCCCTACATAGGTCCTACATTTTACATCGGAAGTTCATCAAATTTTGCAGATTATATTATATATATATATATATATATATTTCAACTGAGACTACATACTATGAAAGTCAAATATATGGGTCCATAATATGGTATAATCCCCATACAAATTGGGCCCTCATTCTACTCTAATACAGCTGTAGAATCCACAACGTGCGTTGGATCTCGATACAATTTTGCAAACAAATAAAAATTTGCAAAAATCATTTTTTAAATAAATATAAAATTTTAATTATCTTAAAACACGCTTATAAGACAATATATGTCGAAATAATACAGCAAGTCAATTTAAAAAGTAAATATAAGACAGCAATCTAATGGGTGCATTTTCAGCTACAGCCGTTTGATTTGTTGCATTTTCTCCATCCTATTTTATTTACAAAATTATTAATTTTGAAAATCCATTATTAAAATTTTTTAAATTGTGTTATCATTTATTTTGGTTTAAGACCAAAGGTTGTGCTGAAGTCTTCAGCAGAACCCAAAATTAGCAAAAAGGCAAAGTGAGACCTTTATTGTTGCAGCTAAAAGTTGACTGCGTAACATTGATTTGGCAAAGTGAGATTTTTAGTGTGTCGACTTAGTTCGGTGGAATATTTTGTTTATCAGCGCTTCTCATATGTCGTTTGTGACCGCTGGTACTAATATGAACCCTGATTTAAGTCAAAGACATACATTCGTTGCGAAAGTTCGGACGAAATGGGGTAGCGCCCATCGAAACTGCTCAGTCAACTTTTAGCTGCAACAATAAAGGTCTCACTTTACAAACAACAATTTTTTAAATTATTAAAAAAGTACGACTGTGGAAAAATCTCACCGAATTTCAACATTTTAGCTGCAGTCTTTTAGTTGAAAGTACGAATATGGAAAAACCTCTTTATTTTTCGTGTTTACGCAGTCACAGGAATATATATTCCGAATTTCATGATTCTAGCTGCGGTCATTGGGTTGGTACCATTTTTAGACCCTCTTACCCACTCAAAAGTACGACTTTCGAAAATCTTTTTAATTTACTTATCTGCGCAATTAGATGGGATGTACACAGTGAATTACATCATTCTAGCTGTATCAGTTTAGTTGGCTCCATTTTGATCCCTCTGTTCCCATTGTATACCTAGAAAGTGAAAATTTTGAAAAACCTTTTTATTTTTCGTGTCTACGCAGTCAGAGAAATATATATTACGAATTTCATGACTCTAGCTGCCGCCATTTGGTTTGCACAATTTTTATCCCATTTTTCAATTGTACCCCCTAAAAGTACTAATTTCGAAAAAACCCTTTATTTTACGTGTCTTCGCAATCAGAGGAATATATACCGAATTCCATTATTCTAGGTGCATCCGTTTGGTTGGTACCATTTTTATCCCTCTATTCCCATTTTACCCCTAAAAATTACGAATTTGGAAAAAATACTTTTATATTATGTATCCACTCAATTACAGGAAAGAACACACCGATTTTCGTGTTTCTAGCTGCTGTCGTTTGATAGGCACCATTTGTATCCCTTTCCCCCCATAAATAAAAATCACTTTATGTTGCCCGTTTTTGCTGTAAGGGGAATGTGCGTACAAAATATCAAAAAATATTCAAAAATCATGCTTAAATACTCGAAATATTAGGGGTATTTTCAGTCTTTGTGAGGGATTTTTTTTCCCATCTGGGACGATTTCGTCCAAATTCAATGCCAACCGATCTACAACTATTAGACGTATTCCGGGAAAATGTCGACGTCCTGGCTCCTATCGTTTAGATGTTAGAGTGCTTTCAACAGACGGACGGACATGTATAGATCGTCTTAGAATTTTATGAAAATCAAGAATATATATACTCAGGTCGATATTTCAAGGTGTAACAAACGGAATGAAAAATTTAGAATACCACCATCCTGGAGGTGGAGGTATAACAACATGCTTAAATACAGGGTTTTCCCACAAGAGGTGTTATTTTGGTATTAAAAAAAAAATGTAATTTTTTGAGATAAATGATCGGATGTTTAGTTCATAAAAAAGAGGAAGGTATGCCGTTAATAATGAAAAACAACATCAGCCAAATGGCCACCACACCACGCTTACAGGACCATATCCTTTTCATGAAATTTTCCATAACCAAATCGCAAAGTGGCTGCCCTATGTCCATGATAGCCTCACGAATTCTATCTTTGAGGTCTTGAATCGGCACTGGGTTGTGTGCGTAGACCTTATCTTTCACGTGACCCCAAAGGAAGAAGTCGCAAGGTGTTAAATCACAAGATCTCGGTGGCCAATTGTGATCACCTCTTCGAGAGATAACACGGCCCGAAAACTTTTCCCGTAAAAGAGCAATGGTTTCATTGCTTGTGTGGCACGTAGCGCCGTATTGTTGAAAGTAAACGTTGTCCAGATCAATACCATCCAACTTCGACCATAAAAAATCATTAATCGTCTCTCGATAGCGCAATCCATTCACCGTAACTGTTGATCCCACCTAAATTTCGAAAAAGTAAGGTCCAATGACTCCGCCGGACCATAAATCTCACCAAACAGTCACACGATGAAGATGGAGAGGCTTCTCAACAATAACTCTTGGGGTTTCCGAACCCCAGAAGCGACAATTTGGCTTGTTGACGTAGCCACCGAGGTGGAAATGGGCCTCATCAGTCGAGATGATTTTTGGATGGAATTCCGGATCATTTTCATTCATGAATTTTAATAATTTCAGTGCGTTGTTGAAACGTGTATCGTTCCATTTTTAGTAATGGCGTAGATTCTACTTGTCAAATGTCAAAGAATAAAAGCTTCAAAAGTGACAGCTACCGAAATACCGGGTGATTCAAAATAACACCTTTTGTTGGAAAACCCTGTATTATGGTATATTGGGGGTATTTTCAGTCTTTGTGAGGGAATTTTATTTCTCTCTGAACCGATTTTGCTCACATTCAATCCCAACTGACCAACTATAAGACACATTTATGTCAAATTTTGACGTCCTAGCTCATTTCGTTTGGATGCTAGCGTGCTTTCAACAACGGATGGACATGGTCGTCTTAGAATTTTATGACGATCAAGAGTATATACATTTTATAGGTGTCACAAAAGGAATGACAAACAAAGTATACCCATATACCCATCCTTGAGGTGGGGGTATACAAATAGGGTAATAGTTGAAATATGGATTTATATTGTCGGCTTCCTTGTGTGTATGTTTGCTGCATACACGAGTTACATATCTAAACATCTTTCTACTTGACAGTCGCGGTCTAATTATTTTGATATAGGAAAGTGCTGTAGGGCGTAGTCTATTCGACTCCGTTCGATTTTAGGGTTCCTTCGTATTTATGGCCTAATTATTGCTTCAATTCTCGGAGAAGTCATTATCGTTACCCATTCCATACTCAATTTATCTTATCGATTTTCTTTATGCAGCTCCCCATTGCCTTCGTTAAAATTTGCTTTTCAATAAATCTATCAAGAGTAGGTCAAGCCCACCGTGCATATTTACCCAGTTACCCAGTAAGATTATATTTTTTAATAAAAATCACCACCAAAAGCACGTTCTTATGGAGTTACTCGTTCACTCACTGCCTGGCCTCATCATATTTACGATTAGAAACTTTTTACGGCCCTTTTGTCTCAAGTCTTGACTTGTGCCTTAACGCCAATAATAAAGTGTGAGAAACTTCTTCATATGCTTCCAGCATCTTAAACACTAAAAAGATCCAGCTCAGACTCAGACGTGGTATGTGGTGTACCCAAAGTAGTTCTAAACTATACAAATTTATTTCTTTCGCAACTTTTGTTCTCATCCTTCTCGCATCGCACTGATGAGATTATAAAATCGTTTAATTTACGACATATTTCTGATGTTTCATCCGCCCCATACATACATACATAGTATTGGTGTGAACTTGAAAATGTCTTCACGCACACAAACAACAGACAAATCAACAAACTTTCCGAGGTTTCTCCCATACCCGTTGACCGCTGACGTTGCCGCTAAAAGTTATTGGCATTAGTGGCAGCAGCAGTGATTATGATGATGGTGGTAACGCTTTTGTTTGGCCAATATTGATGAGTAGGATCAGGCCAATGCCAAATGATATCGATGATGATAATGATGATGCGTATGATGGCAATGACTATGACCATAATATCAACACTTTCGGATAGAGGAGACAAATACAATGTATTTGGATGTGTGTTTATATGTGCGTGTGTTCGCCTGTATTGTTGAGGTGTATTTGGTTTGCATGTACTCAGCGGCCGACATATGACAATAAATTCCTCTTAGGAGGCCCTAGGGCCAGGGCGCAACAACTGTCAAATTTAACTTTTGGCACAGTTTCCTTATTTCAATAATATGGTAAAGAGTTGGGGTTATATCAAATTTTGCTTTTGATTTTGTATATTCATAGTTGTAAGAAGAAATTCATTTGGCGAGACATATTTCTTAATATTATTCTAAACGTCACTTTGCAGCAATCATGGAGTAGTAGCTCAACTCTTTATGGCTATAAAATCATGAAATGTTTGAGAATTATTTCATAATGTCATTTTATTTATACTTTTAGCACACTTTTAATCACAATCAGTTTTAATTCAATTGAACTTATTTAAGCTCAATTGCCTTCATAGCAAGTACAATTTCCTTTGTGTAAAATGTCAGGAAGTTCGCTACACTACACTACGCTACTTCAGAAACTACAGGCAAAATTGAGTTAATTGTATGGTCTTATGTTCCACAATGGAAAATTGGAAATATTTATCTAAAACCTTCAAGTCCAGCCTCCACACCAACAGCAGAGTGTTACCGAATGACCTCTAAACTCTCCTCCTACAAAATAAAACGACATTCGACTCAGCGGTCTTAGAAATATTTGCCTTAGAGCTGCCCTACTGTCGACGTATATCGTAGTCTGTGCTCCCTGACCTATCTCAATATCAAGCCTCAATCTCAACCTGAAACGCATTACATTCATCCTTCAAACGTATTGATTGACTAGTTTCACTGAAAATTGTCGGTACCCATGTCCACTTTTGAGCCATCGTTGAATAGAGTGATACTCTCAAATAGTACTTCCGACCATAACCAGATTTCCCTATCACGGATGACTATACATACGCGGCATCTCTGTAGAGTACAGTAAAGGAAGCGAATCAAGATCGACGTGAAAAATCGGCCAAAAAGAATTGGGCTAAGAAGTGAAAAATGGCGAAAAACGGATAGAGAAATTACGCCCAAAAAATATGAACAAGTAAATAGGAAGTTAAGCTCGGACGGGCCGAACTTGTATTGCATTCCACAGATGCTGCAGACTTTATGTAGAAGAAACTGTATTTTTTTTAATATACCAAATCAAGTAAAAAGTATATGTATATATGAGTCATTCCATGTCAAGTCGAAACAATGTGTGAGATTGCATCAGCAAAAAATTAAAAGAAAATGTTTTTTTCCATAACCTATTTTTTTGGATTTTTCATTGTTTTTATATCTTGTGTTTATGAGCTAATGGAAAAATTACAATTTTGATGATCTTTCATTGTAATTCTGGTCGATTTAAAAAATCTAAAAAAAAAACATAAAAAAGAAGCCATAATTTCACCACTTTCAAACTCGTATATAGATATATATGTCGAATAAGCATAATAAGGCAGTAATCTAAAAAAAACGTAAATACCCTAAATATTGGGGAACAGTGAATGAATATGAATCGACTATAACCGTTTAGTTGATTGTGTTTATGAAGAAAGTACAAATTGTGAAAATCCATTATCTCTTACGAACCAGTTTTATCATATATATCTAAGGTATTATGTCTTCGTGCATTTTTTGTAACACCCAAAAGGAAGAAAGATAGACCCATTGATAATTATACCGATTGATTCAGAATCACTTTTAGACTCCATTCAGCAATGTCAGTCTGTCTGCCTGTCCATCTATTCTTGTAATCAAAGTACAGGTCGCATTTATTGTTCGATCATACCAAAACTTGGCACAATTTAGTTTTGTGGGTCAAGGACGGACGTTATTAATTTGAAGTAAATCGGTTCAGATTCAGATATAGACCCCATACAAATCTCGGTTCCGATTTGACTTTTTCCTCTCAATAAACAACACAATTAACACGATTATCTCCAAATTTGGCAAAATGTCTTATACCTAAAGTAGAAATATATATGATGAAAATGGGTCAGATCGGTTCAGCTCTCATACAAATGTCACAACTGATTTGACTTTTTCTGCTTTAGAATTGATATATTTTAACCGATTTTCTTTAAATTTCGCACAACACTTTATTATACCCTACACCACTTCCTGGACTAGAGTATTAAAACTTAGTTTTCCGCAAAATGTTTGTAACACCAAGAAACAATCGAGCTAGACCTTTAAGTATATGGATCGTCTTTGAAACACCTGCTGAATCGATTTAACTATATCTGTCTGTCCGTCTGATGTCCATCTAAGCTTGTTCGCACTCGTGTGTAATTTGGCAGAAGTTATTTTTTTGGCCAAGGACGATTGGTTTTGAATTTTGAGGGAATCTGTTCAGATTTATATATATCCTCTATACAAATATCTCTATAATTTACACTATTACTTATCTAGAATACACATTTTACATGGGATCATAACATAATTTTCAGGATCGTGTTATTTTTGAACTAGAAGAAGCTAACTGTAAAGTGGGTCCATGTTTTCATATAGCCCCCATACAAATGTACCTCCGATTTACAATATTACTGCTCTAAAATGCACATTTTACATCGGATCTTGATCAAGTTTCCCACACAATGTTACATTTAGACTAGAAACAGAGAGGTGAATGTTTTGGTGTAGCCCCCAGTTTACACTATTATCGCTCTAGAATCCAAATCTGACATTGGATATTGTTAAAATTTCGCAGATCATGTTATATTTCAAAGAAAGGATAGCTGCTTTGAAAGTATTCTATAAGGGCCCACTTTTTAATGTAGCGCCATTACAAATGGCCCCCCTTTTTATTATTACCCCTCTAGGACCCACATTTTGCATCGTATGTTTATCAAATTTTGCAGTTTATATTTTATTTAAACTAAGAATACATACTATTAAAATTATATGGTCCCATACAAATTTTGCTCATTACTAGAACCAACGTCGTGCATTGGATCTCGATATAATTTTGCAGATCATTTTGTATTTCAACAAAGAATACCTACTTTGAAAGTGATCTATAAGGGCCCACTTTATAATGTAGCACCCTTGCAAGTGGTCCCCATTTTTATACACTCCACGAGAGTATAATGTCTTTGTGCATTTGTTTGTAACACCTAGAAGGAAGTGTGGTAGACCCGTCGTTAATTATACCGATCGCTTTTTGAATCGATTTACCAATGTCCATCTGTCTGTCCATCTAAACTTGTAATCACGATACAGGTCGCAATTGTAGCCAGAACCAAATGAAACTGTACACAACGAAGTTTTTCGCGATAAGGACGAACGCTATTTAATTTGAAGAAAATCGGTTCAGATTTAGATATAGCCCCTATACGAATTTCACTCCCGATTTGACTCTTTTCACTCTAGATACCATATATTACAACAGAGTTTCTATAAAATTGGCAAAACATCTTATATTTTAACTAGGAATACCTGTGGTGAAAATGTGTTAGATCGGTTCAGATTTATATATAGCTCCCATACAAATTTCGTTCTCAGTTTGACTTTTCTCCCTCTAAAAACCACATATTTTAACAGATTGTCTTCAAATTTGGCAAAACATCTTATATTTATACTAGGAACACCTGTGGTGAAAATGTATTAGATGCGTTCAGTTATAGCTCCAATTCAAATTTCGTCCCCGATTTAACTTTTTCTGCTCTAGAAATCACATATTTTACCAGATCATCTTAATATAGATATAGCCCTCATACAAATGTTGCTCCCGAATGTTTAACCGATTTTGGCCAAATTTTACATATTATATTTCACCAATAAACAGACAGGGTGAAAGCGGGTCACATCGTTCCGGGTTTCAATATACCCCCATACAAATGTCCTTTGCGATTTAACATTTTTTGTCTAACACATACATTTACAGGATTCAAAAATCCTTCCCGATTTCACTTTTTTACCGAATTGAATTGCAATGAGAATTGTTTTGGGTGATGCCCATATGTCCATACTTTGGTATACTACTGTATAATTTGTATAGCTCCATTCACATATTTTACCAGATCTTCTTAAAATTTGGAAAACTAGCTTATATTTCTACAAGAAACATCCAAGGTAAAAATGGGTTAGATCGGTTCGGATTTATATAAAGATTGGCAAAACGTGTTATATTTCAAATGGAAGCTGAAAGTGTGTCACATCGTTCCATGTTGTCCAAAGGGGTTGCATTTCAGAAAAATCGCTCAAAAGGGTCGTGATTTTTCATAATGAAAAACAAAATGAAAAATATGAAATATTGCTAAAAAAATTAATAAAGACTTACTTTTTTGGAGATCTTGCATTTGAAAAATGCAATGGATGTCACAAATTCTGGGATATGTAACACCGCTGAGTGTAGGATGGACCTGAAGGACGTCTTCTTGCGAAAGACGGCGTTCGCGTCTTAAGCATTCATGTCAGCGATCTTTAAGTATTGCTTATACTTGGAAGAAATCTATAATGATTCCTACCTTAAAGACCGGGTTGACTTCAAGCAGACTAGCTGCTGTCGACGGATATCCCTTCGAATGGCTTTTTATAAGCTTTTCGAGCTATAAGTTCCGCCGAGAATTCGGGAGACTTTCGGACTATTACATTTGTCAGCGCTGTGAGTATACCAGGTCATGGTAGAAGAAATTCGCTTCTATGGAGATCAGCTTTGAGTTCGCGAAGTTTTTTGATTTACAAACAGACCATAATAAGATACGCCTATCTCATGCTCTCCCAGCCTAGTTGGAATCTTCTACTATCAGATTCAGAGACTTAGTAGGTGGGACAGTCGAATATTGGTATTTTGTCTGTGCCTTTGAAGACCTTCATGTAGAACCATTTGTGACTCAGCCGTTTTGACGAATATATCACAATTTAGGTTGTTCCAGATAAAGGCCTCCTACTAAAATTTCTTGACAACTCCGTCATTGTCTAATGCTTCCTCTTATTGCCGTTGTTTGCGGCGTTTGCCGAACGCATATTTGGCCTATACGGATTTTGGTCTTTAAATGCCGTGTTTATCCGTATATTGGCAATACTCTGGCTCGGCGTGTGTGCAGTGGTGGGGAGGGGAATGAAAGTCATGTAGCTGTGGCAAGGCAACCTTAGTATTGAATGTTGAATAAAGTTTTGCGGTTGTTCATTAACAAAAGGTGGATATCAATTTCCATTGAAATTTATAGTTTCACATGTGCGGGCGGGCGGTCAGTCGACAGCTCGAAAGCATGCTCTTGTGTTGCCTGATCTGGTAGTTTTTGGTTGGTTCGTTGGGTATGTTGGCTTGGATGGCTTGCTGATATCATAACCATATACCTTGTATAATGTGTGAATGGCTATGTGTGTGTGTCGGAATGTTCTGCAGAACTTTGTGCCTTGTTAACAAGCTAAAGACATACAAATGTTCAGAACAAAACAACAGCAGCAGTAAAAACCGTACAACGAGATACCCAAACCCCAAGAAACATTTAGCGCAACGTTTTGTACGTTCCGACGGCCAGCAAGGCTATCGATTTCTTTTCTTTCGGCTCAATTCCATTTCGGAATGAAATGAAGGAATTTATCGACCAATTTTTGTGTGGCTGTGACTGTGACTGCGACTGTGAAATTCTTCTTCAACACTATCATTCGTTATGGTTCGGCAATTGTGTTACGCCATCGACAAGCCAACACACAACACAGGATTGTCATGGGAATTTCTGGCGTTTACACTTTAAAGTTGCCATAAATTTGAATACTGTTCGAGAAAAGGCCATGTTAATGTTTGGCGCCACTTTGAAATTGGTTGCTGCAGCTTCCTGCTGTTCTTCTTTATGGGTTGGATGGGTTGGGTTCGAGGAAAGTTCCTGCTGTAGAAAAGTGAACTTTTGTACATTGTACATATATTATCATTCAATTCTCGAAATGCCCAAGCCCAAGGACTATTGAAATATGTGGAACTTTTTGCGCGTTTTAAAAGTTTGACGTGGTCGGTTCCTGCTGTTTTCGTTTTGAAAAATTACACCATTCACAATGGAGAGGGCTTGTCAGCAAGGCTCGGTAGAAGTTTGAGTAATTGCAGATGCTTTAAGGTATAGTTTGTTGTCGACTCAACAACAACTGCTGCACAGGTCAGATCGAAGCCATTCAGCGTTGATATCAGTAAGCAGCGGAAAGAACATTTTTAGTAATATGTACCAGATAGTAGGGTTTGGGCTGGTCATGCAGTAAAATAATATCCGAAGATCACCCATGTAAAAGAAATATATAAAGGCTTCAAGTGTATATCCTGTACTCAAGTCATGAACAGTTCAATTGAACATATAAAATGATCTAATAAAATTTGGTTTAACCAGACATGCAATGACGAAACGTTCTAAAAATGACGTTTGAATAAAAATACCTCCACTGATATGTTACGCAAGCAGGCAATAACCACATGTTCTAGGGTACTTAGACGTGACAAATGTCTCTACGAACAACGTCTACGTGCCAAAGTTATTTCTTCTCCCAGGTGAAGTAAGAGTTTTTGATCATTTATATGAACTCTTGACCTTATATTCACTAACTCAAAGCTAACCTATTAACAGAATTGTTTGCCAACAACTCGTCCTTGCCGGAAAGCAGTCAGCCACTGCCCGTAATCGAAAATGTATTACATGCCTCAGATATGTTTTTCAAACACGTGGAGTTAAAAACGGTTATCGAAAATGTCGACACATGACATTTCAGTACATGTCCTATGCAAGTGTTCTTCGCGCTTTCGCAATTGCGAACGTTCAGTTGGGCTAATAACCCTACGAACTGCCGTCTGATTGTGATTTGCTCTGCGCTCTCCAAGGTTATTGAACTGTCCCAGATCAAGTCTTAGAACTGGTCCCTGGTGGGTAAGGACCGGTCCTGGTTCTAACCCAAATGTATGAAGGACCCTTTTAACATTGTTTGTCATTGGAGGGTGTTAATTGACCCCTGTGATATGTCTTGGACATGACCTAGGATCGGTCTCAAAGGATTCGACGTGGAACCTGTCTCAGAGGACATGACTTGCACCATACTTCAAAAGACATGTCCTAGAATCGGTCTCAATGAATATGACCTGGAATCGGTTTCAAAGGACGCGACTTGGAATGCACCTCAAGAGAATTTACAATTTATTCACACTTAGGGACCAGTTGGACCAGAGGAGCATTCCACCTCAAGAGAATTTACAATTTATTCACACTTAGGGACCAGTTCTGTGATATATCCATATCGACCTATCCCAGGATAGGTACGTTTATAGCAATTGCCACCAATTTCGCGTAGGGCAATGACTTACTTAATGATCTACAGATATGGCTTCCTTAGGAATCGATCTACGGCAGACCTAATTGTGTTACTGTCAGAACAATGCAGTCGGTCCATGCACTTGTTTGATGTGAGAAAGATCTTTGCTCTTTATACTACATATCTCCAAGGCTTTTGATAGAGTACGACACGGCGCGCTCATACCAAAGTTCATCACTACGTGTTGGTTGTGACTTTTTCGGTTTATATCGGACAACCTTAGAGATCACACTATACGTTTTGGCTTTCATCCGACGAGCATAGGTTGCCCCCAGTAGTACCACAGGGCTCTGTTCTTTATTCCCCTCCTCTAATCGACTCACTTGTAGATGACAGTCATTTGATCATAGACCAAGTCTTCAATAAATTGAGGACAAAGGGCGATTGATGGATGAGACACTTGGCCAGGATTTACTCACCATTTCCGAAAGGGGTCGAGTGATTAGAGTAGATTTTAATAGATGTAAAACCCAGTGTTCCTTGTTGTCTCACAAACCATTTACTGATCGAATGGTGCGGTCGATTTCTATAAACAGTGATCTACACTGCAATCGGTCACTCCTAATGTTCTGGATATAAAGATACATTGGATGTGTCGAAAGAAACAATCAAGTGTAAGATATACTCCACTACCGCTGATATTCACAATATCTTAGGGTTATATTGTATTAATAACCCTAAGATAGCAAACAACTCCCAAATATGAGTGCCCCAAGATCTTCCGTGGGACTGCTGGGCCATGTTCAGAGGAGAACGATGAATGGTTTTTTATGGACCGCACCACTCAGAAACGTCTGTTACATACAGCATGAAAAGGTGAGATATTTTGTTGTAGTAAGTGCTGGACAGCCGCATAAGAAGTGCTCGACTTTCTCTCTTTCCTCTTCTTTGTCGCAGCTATGGCACTGATCTTTGAATTGCAGCTTCATTCGACGCGCATGGTTCTATCGATACTTTTTTGTTTTTCTGTTATTAGCGACATTTTCCCGGATCTGAGGACGTTCGGTAGAGATATTTGACTCCAGGAACTATCACCTATTTGTTGTCGTTTGGAGAGAATATCTCACTAACACTACATAATGAATTCGTTCATTGTCATCACAATTCATTTGTGGAATCGACTTTCGGCAAATATCTTTTCCAATTGCGACATTCAAAGCCGATACCAGCATACACGACTCCCTCTTTCTTCCATTGAATTTCTTCCATTTTCCATTTCTTCTTCCATTGAATTTTTTATACGGGTTTAGTGAAAACGTATCTTATCCAGAAGCCTACGAAATAATGTTGGACCTCGTTGGTCCATGATTTCTTATACGTCTCATACAAAAGTCCTCTAGTAGTCGGACATTGTATAAATTTCCACATCAGCTCCCACACTCAGAAAAATAGCATTCCAAAATCTGAGTAAAATCCGTACTCCAATTTAGTAAAAATGACCTTAAAACTAGCAAAATTAACAAAGTATGAGTAAAGTTTCCTTATATCAAAATCATAGCAAATTGTTAATTTACTAGAGACTTGAAATCATTTCATTGGATCTAGTAATAAATTCTTATAATTGAGTAAATTCTTACTTGTGTGGAAGCAAATTTCCAAGGTTTTAAGTAAGAAAAATATTAAGATTTTGTTGATGGAAAAAAAAATCAATTTAGGAAATTTTAACTAAAATTGTGTTATTTTTTTTTTTCTTAAAATTAAGTTAATGTGTTATTGAAATTGTAATTTATTCTTTACACATTTAAGAATTAATGAACTTATTAAAAATCACTTGAAATTGTTTAGAAAAATTATGAATATTAATATAAGAAGCAATTCACGTTCTGAAGCACAGTCTTATTTCTTAAATACTTCAAGTATTATTCTAAACAATGACTGCGAAGACGCCTATCATGCCTTCGCAGCAGTCATGGTGTAATACCTCAACTTTTTTATGACAGAGGTATCATGAAACTTTTGAGAAATATTTCATATAGTCATTTTTTATTAGTTTTCAAAATCATTTGTTTGAATTATTTTTACTTAAATTGAACTTATTTTAAGCTCACTTTTTCCCTTGTATCAAGTTCAATTTTCCTCATTTACTTAATTTCAGTAAAAATCAACTTAGTTTTAAGAAAAAATCAGCAAAATGTTACTTAGTTTTAGTAAAAATTTACTTGGATTGAGAAAAAAAACTTAAACTTAAAACTTAAAACTTAAATTTAGTTAAAATTTACTTAGATTAATGAAAATTTCAGCTAGATTTTACTTAGATTTAGTAAAAATTTACTTGGTTTGACGAAAAACTTTCTGGAATTTTCCTCTGTTTGGGGAAATATTTGCTTGGTTTGAGGAAAATTGAACTAGAATCAAGTTAAAAACATGTACTACTTTCAAGGAAAATGTTGTACTTGATATGAGGAAATTTCGTTAGCGCTATAGAAAGTCAAATTTTCTTAAATTTTAGTTCATTTTAACTCATTATAAGGCTAACTTTTTTTCTGGGGGCATTCAAATGTCCCCATTAACGTAGCACTATAAGCCTTTAATGAATTTTGTCATTGCTAAAATAAAGACATTTCACCTGATAAAGACTTTTCATTAATTTAACTGTTAGTTTAATGAAACATTATTCGTGGTATCAATGAAGCTCTAATGACAAGATTTTCATGGGAAAATATGTCACCTCATCAGTTGGAAAATTCCGTATGTTCGTCGAGAAAGTGTAATTATACCCTCCACTTAAGGGTGGGGGTATATTTACTTTGTCATTCCGTTTGTAACACCTTGAAATATTCATCGGAGAATCTAGACGATCTAGCCATGTCCGTCTGTTGAAAGGACGCTAGCCGCCGAACGAAATGAGGTAGGAGGTTAAAATGTTCCATAAATGAGGTTCACGGTTGCAGATCGGTTAGTATTAAAATCGGGCGAAATGGGCCCAGACGAAAAAATTTCCCTAACAAGGACTGAAAATACCTCTAATATTTAGACAATTTATCATTTTTTGTTAATTTTTGCCTTATTTACACTTGAAATTTGTTGTGTACATTCCTCTTGTAGAATAATAGTAGCAAAAAGGAAATAAAAGATTTAGCGGGCGAAATGGGACAAAAATGATACGACAACAGCTGGAAACCAGAGTTACAAGCAGAACCAGAATTATCGGCGGCGGCTTTCGGCTGATTTGCCGGCTCGTTCTGTAATTCTGTCACCCCTATTTATTTGGCAAATTTTTAGAAAAGGTAAGGAACAATTTGTATTGGTTTTTAATACCTTTTCTTTTATTTTTTGGCAAGTATTTCAATATTCTTTAATATTAGCCAATGTTCCCATAATGTCCATAATAATATTTGAGAGTGGGATTTGTATGAATGCATTCACAAAATTTATAATATGGATGAATTTAATATTTTTTTTTTTGCAATTACAGCTTTTCATGTAAGGCATATTTGACCAGACATCTTGATCATAATCATAACCCTTCCAAATCATAATCATAATACTACCCTACATACTTCGGCACACTAAAGAAGCATAATAAAATGGTTCATGCTCCAAAAAATGTCCGAACAGAGCAAATAGTATTGTAATCGGAGGACGGTGCAACTTCAAGTCCTAAATATACATGTGTGTGACGACGATCATCGTTGCGAGATTTATGGCTTTGTGTCCTACACAAGAGTGTCCAAAGCGAAACATCTTCAGATTAAATATAACCATGAAAGGAAGCATAAGTGCACCATTACCTTAAAGCTGAGTGATTTATATAAATGCAAATCACAATACAATCATTCAACATACTATAGGCGTCATCATTTAGTGGGATACCAAATTCAAAGAACGATACATATATGTCACAGTAGTAGGTTTTCTAAGTCGACAGTTATATTTTCTTTTGTAATTTTAAGTGGGTTGTCTATTTTGGTAGTAAGATTTGACGCAGTTAGAACTCCGTCAAATCTCAGCGGCGTGGTTGAAGTCGATGTGAGCCGATGAAATCGGCGGCGGCGCGGTTCGTGCAGAAACATGCGGCGGCGGTTTAAAGTCGGTCGGCTTGTATCTCTGCTATAAACATGAAATTTGGAATGTACATCCCCCTAATTGCGTAGATTAGTAAAATAGAGGTATTATTCAAACTTCGTTCTTTTAAGGGATACAATTGAAAAAGTGAGATAAATATGGTACCAACCAAGCCGCTGAAGTTGAAATCATGGAATTCGGTGTGTACTTTCATCTGTCTATGAAGATGCGAAATAAATAGGATTGTACCTTTAGCCGGAAAATGGGGCGAATGGGGATAAACTTGTACCAACCAAACGGCTGCAGCTATAATAATGAAATTCGGTGTGCACATTCCTGTGACTGCGTAGACGCGAAAAATAAAGATATATTTTCATATTCGTACCTTTAGGATATTCACTTATCTGATTGCATACACGCGGAATATAACAAAAACGAAATTTTTAAAATTCGTACTTTTAGGGTCAACAAAAACGAAATTTTTAAAATTCGTACTTTTAGGGTCAAAATGGAAAAAGGAGGTGTGTATATTCTATTTTGAAACATTTTGGATCTTCAATATTAGAACTTTTCCTATCAATATTGTACAGACATTTAGGCTGGAATCAAAAAATTGCAAATGGGGAAAATCAAGCTTGAGGGATATTGTTTCTGCCTAATATTATTTAGGTCACTTTTTTTGTAGATTTCACTATGGTCCCAAATCCATTTTTTTGGCAGAAATTCAAAAAAATTAAAATTGGAAGGTGGTAAATGTGTATATATTTTCTTTATGGCAACACTCCAAGCAATCAAGAAAATATACTGGAGAAAAATAGGTGGCAACACCACAATCTTGAATGGTACTTAAACTTTGCGGTTCAAAAAAAGTGGGATTAATTTTAATATAAAGCAGTTTTACAAATTAATTAAAATCAAGACTTAAAAAGAAAATATTAAAGTGACTGTATTATTAAATTAAAATTGACGGCAAGAGTTAGTAGTTGAAAAATTATATTTAACATTTTATGATTATTGTGGTCTTGTAAGTATTCATAGGTATTGTAATTTTGTGATTTGTAGAGAACATAATCTATAAATGTCGTGGACCAAAAGTTATATGTATGACTCAACTTGACTCAAAGTGTAAATGCGAAAGTGTTCGTCTGAGGTTGTAGTTTATGGTGGAATTAATATCTCGTCAGCATTTTTCGGCAAACTCCAAAAATTGTCATTTTATTTTAGCATAGTTTTTGATTAGCCATAGACATATATATGATTATATCTCTGAATTAGTTTTGTGTACGAGACCCATCAATAATTTATTTAAAAGGTATTGAAAGTACCTTTAAAGTGGTATACAACATCATTCACATTTTTGTACACATGTATACATTTTACTTTATATCTTGAAATAATTATTTAAATTGCAGTTTAAAGTATACATTTGGTTTTGTAATAATGTTTAGAAAAACACATTTCGTCAAAAAAACAACTCTTCATTATTTTAAGCTTTCATACAATTTTGTTTTTGGTCACCCTGTACCAATACATGGTGATAATTATGTTTGTTATATATTGAGTTTATATGGGAGGTGGTAGTGGGCGGGGTCCGATCGGCCCAATTTTATTTTTATTTTTTGCGTATGACATGTCTAGCAAATGTGCAAAATTACAAGACTGTATGTTTATTTTTAGACTTTATGCCATAAAAAATGAATTTGGGACCAGTGTGGATTTCTACCTAATATTCACTTTTCGATTACACTTGAAGTTTTATATTTAAAGGGTGATTTTTTAAGAGCTTGATAACTTTTTTTTAAAAAAAAACGCACAAAATTTGCAAAATCTCATCGGTTCTTTATTTGAAACGTTAGATTGGTCCATGACATTTACTTTTTGAAGATAATTTCATTTAAATGTTGACCGCGGCTGCGTCTTAGGTGGTCCATCCGCTTAGTCCAATTTTGGCATTTCCACGTTTTTGAGTAACAGAGACCCAATTGGTGCGAACGGCGACGAATCGAAAATTGGTGGTCATCATTAACACTGGCCGATACAGCTGCGATATTTTCTTCAGTTCGCACTCTACGTAAGCGTGTTGGTGGTTTAATGTCCAACAATGTAAATTTGATGCGAAATTTAGTCACAATAGCCCGAATAGCCGCTTCAGTGGGTCGATTAAACTGACCATAAAATGGAAGCGCGCAATGAACTTTCTTAACAGAGCACGCATTTTGATAATAAAATTCAATAATTTGCAAGCGTTGTTCGTTTGTAAGACGATTCATGATGAAATGTCAAAGCATACTGAGCATCTTTCTCTTTGACACCATGTCTGAAATCCCACGTGATCTGTCAAATACTAATGCATGAAAATCCTAACCTCAAAAAAATCACTCTTTATATATATTAGAGGTCTATTAATATTATAATAATGAAACATTAAAATTTTCCTAACTTCTATGTAGTGCCGACAGCCTCTAATCTGATAAGATTCGGTCCCGACGAATTTAACGCCTTTTTACTTGTTTTCTGCCTAGTATTCTCTTTTAGAAATGGCTCATTGTCATCACTCGTATATGACAATGGCTAACTGTCTCCTAACAAAATATGAGTTTTTGCACCAATATAAGCAAAACTAATGACATTTTTAATTATTTTCTTAAGAAATGTATACCTTGACTACACCCATGCGTCACAGTCAAACGGCAAGCTTTACAATGCAATTAAGCCAAGGACCAAATATCCAGACATTTAACCCAACCAATTGTTAATTGCTTTGGACTTATTAAAAAATCATGACACCTGCTCCAAACAACAATCAGGTGATCCAGAATATTCTGTCGGCCAAACAAACAGATATTAATTACCAAACGCTCGAAATGAAATGAAAAGTTGTAAGCACAAAGGACAAGGATTATACCTGTCTGTTGGACACCCAATAGTATGAATGTGAAATGTATTCCGCGAGCTTTTATAAGCAAAGATGAGGAGCGACTGATAAGGGGAGCATAAGCTCTGCCCCAAAGGAAATTCTGTGAAAATGTTTGCTTGTCGGATTAGGTATCGCGTGAAATAACTGCGACAGACTACGACGAAGAATGATGTGAGGAGGTGACAGTGCTTTGTGTAAGTATTAAAGAATTTGAGTAAATATTTGTTTAAGATTTCAATAAGTAAAACACAATCCAACAAAGTTTTCATTATTTTACTTTGGCAGAAATAGTGAAGATGGGAGTACGCGTGCAGGTTTTGTGTGGGATGTTCTTTTTGCGTCAGTGCAAGATTCCAAGTAAAGGGGCACTAGATAAAGAGATCTATTGTTAAATTATGATAAAACTTTGAGATTTTATTGACGACAATCGAAGATGAATTTAATGGTGTAAATAATAAACCATTTTCAAAACACAACCCCAGATGACGTGCAATATTTGTAGTGTTACTAGACATTTCTTGCCACAGGAAAAATCAATTCTATTATTTCAATATTTCAGCATCTTCAAGTACATTTCAGCATCACAAGTACATTAATAAGAGTAACATCAACTATGGAAGAACTCATATCATCATGCCATTTGCCAAAAACTCATATCATCACCAAAATTTGTCCTATTGATTAAATTGTTTATTATACCCTCCACCTCCAGGAAGAGGGTATTTTAACTTTTTCATTCCGTTTGCAGCACCTTGAAATATCAACCTGAGACCCTATAAAGTATATATATTCTTGATCGTCATTGTACTTACTTGACATTGGGTATGCGCATTCCCCCTATAACAAAAAAGTGTACCATAGAGTTACTTTTATTCGTAGTGGGTGAAATGGAACAAAAAGGGATACAAATGGTACCTAGCAAACGACAACAGCTAGAAACACGAAATTCGGTGTGTACATTCCTCTAATTGAATTGATACATAATATAAAAGTATTTTTCCCAAATTCGTACTTTTATGGGGTAAAATGGGAATAGAGGGATACAAATGGTATCTAGAATAATGAAATACAATAATGGGATACTATGGGTACAGAGATATAAAAACTAAACGACCAACTAGAATGATGAAATTCGATGTGTATATCCCTCTAATTGCGTAGACACGTAAAATAAAGAGATTTCAGAAAGCCGAAATCTGAAGGCGGTAAAATAGAACTAGTAAATCAAAAAAAAAATTTTTTCAAATCCATGCTTTATGCAAGCAGAATTCTTTCGGGCCTAGAAATTCTTTTTTAGTTATCTTTTGTAGAAGGAAAAATTACTGCAAAATTTCAGTTTTTTATCTGCCATAGAACGGCATATATTCGAAAATGGGTTTTAACTTCGTATGGGAGGTGCCACGCCCACATTTCCATTACCGCCCATTTTTGTCACAACTACGCACATTAATGCTAGATGCACTTACACAAAATTACAGTAGGTGTAATTTTGGTTTTAACTTCATATGGGAGGTGCCACGCCCACTTTTGCATTACCGCCCATTTTAGGCGCAACTACGCACATTGATGTTAGATGCACTTACACAAAATTTGAGCACTATACGTGTCATAGAACTGACACTATTCGATAATATGTTTTAACTTGGTATGGGAGGTGGTACGCCCACTATTCCAATACCGCCCATTTTTGGCAGAACTACGCACATTGATGGTAGATGCACTTACACAAAATTTCAGCACTCTAGGTGTCATAGAACTGACAATATTCAATAATAGGTTTTAACTTCGTATGGGAGGTGCCACGCCCACTTTTCCAATACCGCCCATTTTTGGCACAACTATGCACATTGATTCTAGATGCACTTACACAAAATTACAGCTCTCTAGGTGTCACAGAACTGACTATATTCAATAATAGGTTTTAACTTCGTATGGGAGGTGCCACGCCCACTTTTCCAATACCGCCCATTTTTGGCACAACTATGCGAATTGATGCTAGATGCACTTACACAAAATTTCAGCACTCTAGGTGTCATAGAACTGACAATATTCAATAATAGGTTTTAACTTCGTATGGGAGGTGCCACGCCCACTTTTCCAATACCGCCCCTTTTAGGCACAACTATGCGAATTGATGCTAGATGCACTTACACAAAATTTCAGCACTCTAGGTGTCATAGAACTGACAATATTCAATAATAGGTTTTAACTTCGTATGGGAGATGCCACGCCCACTTTTCCAATACCGCCCATTTTTGGCACAACTATGCGAATTGATGCTAGATGCACTTACACAAAATTCAGCACTCTAGGTGTCATAGAACTGACAATATTCAATAATAGGTTTTAACTTCGTATGGGAGGTGCCACGCCCACTTTTCCAATACCGCCCCTTTTTGGCACAACTATGCACATTGATGGTATATGCACTTACACAAAATTTCAGCACTCTAGGTGTCATAGAACTGACAATATTCAATAATAGGTTTTAACTTCGTATGGGAGATGCCACGCCCACTTTTCCAATACCGCCCATTTTTGGCACAACTATGCGAATTGATGCTAGATGCACTTACACAAAATTTCAGCATTCTAGGTGTCATAGAACTGACAATATTCAATAATAGGTTTTAACTTCGTATGGGAGGTGCCACGCCCCTTTGTCCAATTGGTCAAATTTTTCCATTTCCTTGTATTGTCATCGAAAATGATTAAGTGTGCAAAATTTGAGCAAAATTGGTTGAGAAAAAAGCTTTCAAAAATTGATTTCAAATTTTGTGGCACACAAACATATATAGAAAGTAGCCTTATATAAAGCATGGAAAAATAGGAAAGAAGCCACATATTTTAACAGATCCTCATCAAATTAGGCGAAATATCTTATATTTGTTTTATAAACAGCCATGGCGCAAATTGGTCAGATCGGATTTAACTCCGCTCTATAAAGCACATATTTTAACAGATCTTCTTCAAATCTTTCAAAATATCAACTGGAAACACCCATGGTGAAAATGGGTCATCGGTTCAGATTTACATATAGCTCCCATACAAATTTCGCCCCAAAAATTTCCCATACAAATTTCAGATAGACTTTTTCCGCACCAGAAAGCACGAATTTGTACAAAATGAGCTTAGCACGTTATATTTGAACTGGATGAACTTATCGTCAAGGTTAGTCACTATATTCCATGTTTGGATATAGCACCGATATAAATATTTCCGATTTGACAAATTGGACCAGGTAATATTGGCCTATGATTAGGAAACATACAAAAATTCTTCCCGTTTTCACTTTTTTACCGATGTATTCGGATAGAAAGTGGAGTGTATCATATAGTCGGCCCGCCCGACTTTTGCCTTTCCTTACTTGTATTTAACATAAAGTTATTTTTTCAAAATTTATTTCCATACACCAATTGATATTACTGTTGACGGAAATTTTAACATTTTATTTAGATTTTTGTTATCGCAGCTTAGTTATCCCATCTTAAAGAACAGCCCTATTATCAGTGCGGCTATAAATATTTATTAGACTTTTTAACAAAAAAAGAAGTTGGGGGCTATAGCCCACCCCAGAAGAATATCCCTCCTACGCCAATGGTGGCTTCGCAGCGACTTTTCAACATCAAACCCGGCCTCTTTAAGGAAATGATTCTCACAAACGAACGAGAAGCACAACTCACTTGCCGAATTTGCGTTTAAAAAATCGCACTAAGTACTAAAGTACACATGCCATCTTACAAGCATCTCATTGAGTTGCATATGTAAGCATGTGTATATGCAGGTATAGTTAGTTGTTTTAGTTTTTATTAAATATAGATGCATAATGGTCTTGAGCCAGGACAATATCCCAGTTCAAATCAAATATTTATTACAGACCAAAAAAATACAAACGAAAAAGTAAAATTATATTTATTTATAAAATTATTTTTTCAATATTTTTATTTGTTTGGTTTGGCTATATTAAAAAATTTTATTTTCCTGTAATATTACTACACTTCTACGAAAATCGAAAAACACAGCATTCAATCTGCAATAAATTGCTATTAGCGCAACGAATATTTTACTCAATAATTTTCTACAAGCCTAATACTCCGCTTATCACATTTTGTAAAAAGACAGAAGTTATTGTTAAATTCAAATGACAATGGTTGTTGCCAAACTCTCACAAAATATACCTTCTGCAATCGAGCATAAAATATATTTACGCGCATAAATCATTTATCGCTTGATATGATTTCATTTTCCCCACAATTAACATACAATGCCCGGAGCAAAACTTGCAGCATGCGAAACTTATTTACACGTTGACACTTCCAAGAAAACTCAAGTTTTTGGAGAATATCAACAATCCTTTATTGTGTTGTATTCTTGGCAAAACAAAGAAGGAGAGCGGGGCATCGCGAAGTGTCAGCATAAAGAAGACATTCAGTGCGCGCATACCGCAGAGTAGCAGTGTAAATATGTCAGCCGAGGACGAGGCATGTGCTAAGAATGTTACCCCCAACACCCGACTAAGCGACAAAAAAGAAACATCAAATTTGTTCGAAAAAGGTGGCCGGGCAGAATTCCATACACCCTCCACCAAAGGAGAGCAAATGACCAGTATTATTTTTTAACCAAATATAAAAATGTTACACGAAAACGATATACATTTCCACGTTAGTATTTAACATTTGGAAAGTGGTGTTTCTAATAAATATTGATCAGAGTGACTCTGATAAATTTAATAATCAAGGACGATCGTGGCAATTATAAGTCCCTAGGCTCGAAATTATAACATTTTCGCCTACACGCAAAGTAAAAATAGGGTTGGGGTGATCATAATGGAAGGGTATCATACATGATGGGAGTTAGGCAATCATATAGTTATCATGTTATGATCCCAATAATCATTCAGATCGCCTCTCTAGTTTTATGTTGGCTATCATAAAACTGAAGAGACACAAAGGTCATCTGTAACCCAAAGAAGGATAAAAGGTCGCACGCAAAAACTAAGGATTACAGTCCAGTCTAATCTCAATTCTTCTTAAAATATTACAGAAGTTGGATGCCATTGTTAGAGATTACCTGGACGAACAACCACTACGCTTATATCTCTGTGCTTCATGAACTGGTGCGCAGTATTGCATCATCCCTTTATTATAAGGAATTCAGATATATATCATTTCCAAATGCAGTTCAGAACTCATCAATTGATTTTCGGAAATTCCATTTTTCATTAATTGAAATTCCATTTGAAATTCAAAACACTTCATTTGATATTCAGAAATTTCCATTTAAATTTCAGAACTCATCATTTAAAATATAAAACTTTTCATTTGGAATTCGGAAGATATCAAAAGAAATTCCGATATTATCTCACTGCTATGTGTCCCAACAATTTTAAGGCTTCTCAAGTTACATATCGACTACTTATATTCAATACTGCCTATTTGCATTTTGACGAATATTTTATTTATACCTAACTCATACTGACTCCACCTCCTACTGTACAAATTTCAGTTGAAAAACACATTTTTAGTGCAATATATCGCGTGTTTTAATAACCTTATCCGATTTTCAAGTATTAGACCTGGTCGAAAAAAATGTTCCGACAGTATCCCAACTAAGATCGTTTTTATATTCACCAAAAGGTAGCATTAATTTTAAAGTGAAATATAATAAACATTTAACTACCTATTAAAATCAAGCGATATAAGGGCCACATAGAAACAAAGCTATGACACACCGGTCGACTTCCAATCGGGAAAAACAAATGGAAACATTTACAGGATCTAAAGACGGTAATTCCAGAGAAGTATCACTTTTTTAATAACCTCAGCCAGGGCCAGTAAAACATCAGAAAATGTACTATAATTATTTTAATATTTAACTTCTTTGTCAAAATTGTTAAACATTGTATTCAAAATAAATTTTATAAATAAATATAATATTTTAATTATTTCAAATCAAAAAATAAATATTCTTATATTTATATTTTCAAAAAACTTAAATACCATAAATATTGGTAGATAGTGGGTGCTACAGTTCGTTGTATTTCCATTCTATTTTAATTCCAAAAGTACAAATTTTGAAAATACATTATCAGACGTACATAGTGCAAAATACCCTAACTTCATGATTCAACCAATTTTTGCCGTAAAAGAAAAAGTACGAATTTGGAAAAAAAAACTTTTTATTTTGCGTGTCTATGCAGTCCAGCTGCGCCCATTTGGTTGGTACCATTTTTACCCCCTTGACGTTTCTACGCAATTATAATTTCATCATTCTAGCTGTAGTCTTTCAGTTGGTACTATTTTTATCCCTCTGTACCATTGTATCCCTTGAAAGTACGAATTTCGAAATATTCGTTTATTTTCCGTGTCTACGCAGTTAGATGAATGTATACACCGAATTTCATTATTCTAGGTGTAGCCGTTTGGTTGGTACCATTTTTATCCCTCCGTACCCATTGTATACCTGAAAGTACGAATTTGGAAACAAAAACTTTTACTTTTCATGTGTACGTAGTCAAAGGAATGTATACTCCGAATTTCATGACTCTAGCTGCGGTCATTTGGTTGGTACTGTTTTTATCCCCTTTTCCCATTTTAATCCCAAAAAGTACGAATTTCGAAAAATTCGTCTATTTTCCGTGCCTACACAATCTGATGAATGTATACTCCGAATTTCTTGACTCTAGCTGCCGTCATTTGATTGGTATTATTTTTATCCCCCTTTTTCATTTTAACCCCAAAAAGTACGAATTTCGAAAAATCCGTGTATTTTACCTGTCAATGCAATCAGAGGAATGTATACACCGCATTTCATGACTCTAGCTGCGGTCATTTGATTGGTACTATTTTTATCCCCTATTTTCATTTTAACCCCAAAAAGTACAAATTTTGAAAATCCGTGTATTTTACTTGTCTATGCAATCAGAGGAACGTATACACCGAATTTCATTATTGTAGGTACAGCAGTTTGGTTGGTACAATTTTTATCCCTCTAGTCCCATTTTACCCCTTAAAAGTACGAATTTGGAAAAAATACTTTTATATTATGTATCTACTCAATTAGAGGAATGTACACAGCGAATTTCGTGTTTCTAGCTGTTATCGTTTAATATGTACCATTTTTATCCCTTTTTTGTCCCATTTCACCCCCTACAAATAAGAATCACTTTATGGTGAACGTTTTTGCTATAAGGGCAATGCCAATCAAGTCAATATAAACAGACATATTCAAAAAACATGCTTAAATACGCTAAAATATTAGGGATTATTATGGGTATTTTTAGTCCTTGTGAGGGAAAATATTTTCCCTTTGGGTCGATTTCGCCCCGTTTCAATCCCACCAGATCTACGACTATAAGACGCATTTATGGAAAATTTGAACTCATTTCGTTTAGATGCTAGCGTGATTTCAACAGACGGACGGACGGACATGGCTAGATCGTCTTAGAATTTTATGACGATCAAGAATATATATACTTTATAGTGTCTCAGGTCGACATTTCAAGGTAGGAGTTGGAGGTTATAATAATGCAAGTGTCTATTTACATATTATTTCCTTACACAACGATTTCATTTTTGCCCATCTACAAATGAAGCTAAAATAACGCGAATTTCAACAAACTTTTTACTTAGGGTGTTTGTTACGAAAATTCTTTTAATATTGTAGAAGTTGAGTACATAAAAATTGTTTGCGAATAAAACCGCTTTTTCGCTTTCCTGAAAAATGTGTTTTTGTAGACATTCAGTATTGATTTATTTTTTGAAGTATTGGGGAACAATTTCCACAATTTCAGTTCAATTGAACTTATTTGAAGTTAACTTTTTTCCTTATGTCACGTAAATTTTCCTCAGTTTAAGTAAAAATTTACTTATTTTGAAGAAAAAATCAACAAATTTTCAACAGCTTGAGTAAATATTTATTTAATTTAAGGGCAAATTTACTTAGCTTGAGAAAATTTCAGGAAAATTTTAGTAGAAAACAAGTAAGGAAAGGCTAAAGTCGGGCGGGGCCGACTATATAATACCCTACACCACTCCCTGCGTATGTACCTCGCTTTGATTACTAAACCCAGGTATTTCATGGGAGCAATTTTATGTGGTTCATACAAATTATATAAATATAAATTATATTCATATAATTTATATTCTATAAATTCATCTTCAGTCAAATTTAACGAGTATGGTAAATAATATGGTAATTGATCTAATTGTCCGACAGACAAATACAAATTATACAGTAGTATACCAAAGTCATTTCAAAGTGTGGACATATGGACATCACCCAAACAATTCTCATTGCAATTCAATTCGGTATAAAAGTGAAATCGGGAAGGATTTTTGTATCCTGTAAATGTATGTGTTTGACAAAAAATGTTAAATCGGAAAGGACATTTGTATGGGGGTATATTGAAACCTGGAACGATGTGACCCGCTTTCACCATGTCTGTTTATTGGTGAAATATAATATGTAAAATTTGGCCAAAATCGGTTAAACATTCGGGAGCAACATTTATATGAGGGCTATATCTAAATCTGAACCTATCTTACCCACTTTCACCATATATGTTTCTAGTTCGATTATAAGATGTTGTGCCAATTTTAAAGAAAAACGGGTACAATGTGTGGATTTTAGAGCGGAAAAAGTATAATCGGGAGCGACATTTGTATGGGGGCTATATCTAAATCTGAACCGATCTAACCCAATTTTTGCATAAGTGTTTCTAGTTGGATTATAAGATGTTCTGCAAAATTTAAAGAAAATCGGTTACAATATGTCGTTTCTAAAGCGGAAAAAGTGAAATCGGGAGCGACATTTGTATAAGGGCTATATCTAAATCTGAACCGATCTTACCCAATTTTTGCATACGTGTTTCTAGTTCGATTATAAGATGTTCTGCCAAATTTAAAGAAAATCGGGTACAATATGTCGTTTCTAGAGCGGAAAATGTCAAATCGGGAGCGACATTTGTATGGGGGCTATATCTAAATCTGAACCGATCTAACCCAATTTCTGCATAGGTGTTTCTAGTTCGATTATAAGATGTTCTGCAAAATTTAAAGAAAATCGGGTGCAATATGTCGTTTCTAGAGCGGAAAATGTCAAATCGGGAGCGACATTTGTATGGGGGCTATATCTAAATCTGAACCGATCTAACCCAATTTTTGCATAAGTGTTTCTAGTTGGATTATAAGATGTTCTGCAAAATTTAAAGAAAATCGGTTACAATATGTCGTTTCTAAAGCGGAAAAAGTGAAATCAGGAGCGACATTTGTATAAGGGCTATATCTAAATCTGAACCGATCTTACCCAATTTTTGCATACGTGTTTCTAGTTCGATTATAAGATGGTCTGCAAAATTTAAAGAAAATTGGGTGCAATATGTCGTTTCTAGAGCGGAAAATGTCAAATCGGGAGCGACATTTGTATGGGGGCTATATCTAAATCTGAACCGATCTTACCCAATTTCTGCATACGTATTTCTAGTTGGATTATAAGATGTTCTGCAAAATTTAAAGAAAATCGGGTGCAATATGTCGTTTCTAGAGCGGAAAATGTCAAATCGGGAGCGACATTTGTATGGGGGCTATATCTAAATCTGAACCGATTTCCTCCAAATTCAATACCGATGGTCATTGGCCAGAAAAAATAACTTCTGCCAAGTTTCATGACAATCGGACAACAATTGCGACCTGTAGAGTGCGAACAAGCTTAGATGGACAGCAGACGGACAGACGGACAGACGGACAGACGGACAGACGGACGGACAGACAGACATCGTTAAATCGACTCAGCTGGTGATTCTAAGCCGATCGGTATACTTAAAGGTGGGTCTAGCTCGATTATTTCTTGGTGTTACAAACATTTGGGGCGAAACTAACTTATAATACCCTAGCCCACGAAGTGGTGTAGGGTATAAAAATACTATTTGTCTTTAGTTTGGGTAAATATATAATTGGTTTGAGGAAATTTTAACTAGAATCGAGTTCATAGAAATGGTACTTTCGAGAAAAATTTGAAATATTTATTTTTCATAAATCTCAGTTCCATTTTAAGGATTAGTTTTTCTCTTAGTGTGAGTTCAGTTTTCTTTGAAAGCTTGGGCAACTTGCCAAACGTAGGTAATATAAAGTGTTTCTAGAGTCAACTGTGCGACGATAGAAATCAAAACATGACATTTCTACGATATCAGTACTTAGTGACTTCTAGCAGTTGTATGCGAAGTGAAAAATAACATAAAATAAATAATTTTATTACATTGATAAATAAGATAATAATATAATTTAATTATAATAAAATATAATATTTTATTATTATTTCACCTCTATGAACTATTTTATACAAATTATATGCTGATTTTTCAAATGTTTGCAAGGACACGAAAGCAAAAATTCTGACGTTTATCAGCTTTCAAGGAAGAAAGTTCATGCCAAGTTTGTATAACTGCAATAAATTCACAATATTTCCAACAGATTATTGCCTGATAGATGAACAAAGTTTAAGACAAACATGTAGACAGATGGACGACGGACTCGCCTGCATCACCTTGCAATCTCTAAGATGTCACAAGAGCTATGACAGACTTAGTATACACTCCAACTTGTGGTGGATGATATAAAACAGATTCATGCCGTTTAATATACAGAGCTCAAATTAAGGGTCACAAAAAACCAACAACTGATATCTCCAAGATATGTATCACCGTGGCAAAAGCAAAAAAGAAGGAAAAGTCTTACCCAGCGAATGAACCCATCCAACCATTCGCCATATAAAAAACTGATATCTTTATTTTGCACTTAAAAGCTCAACACCGTATGCGCCGCCAATGGATGGCTGCACTGGATGTAGGAAAAATTGCGATGGATGTGCATTGAGGTGTTGACACAGTCAGTGTTGGGCTGCACATTAAAGTGGTTGGTGGCCCATACTAACTAAAAAAAGTTGTATATTTACCAAACCAACATAACATTAGAAATGTTTTTTTTTCGAAAAACATGGTCAAATGTATAGCTCCTCAATGTCGATTAATTGGTTCTGCAGGTGCATTTTTTCCTTGCCGACGTTAAATCTAATCCAACTTCTAGTTTGTTGTGAGTTAGCTGTTGCTTGCTTGCACAATAAGCGGTTCAAGAATAATGCAAGCCTTTAATGGAGAGGGAGATTGTCCCATCGTTTAGTAAACCGATAAAATCACTCAATTACAGAATCGTCAATCCTTTGTTGGAGAAGTTATGAAAATATTTAGATTGAAATCGTTTCATGTTAAGTGACACACTCTACTGTACATGCAGCCCGTACCGTCACAGTCACACTGAATCACAGTCTAACCAGGAGCGGATGCATCCTCCACCGCCGTCTGGGTTAACATAATTTATGTGCCTTGACGGTGGCGGTATACAGGTGTGTGACAACATGAGATATCATACCAACAGATGAACATACTTTCACGTCGCCGAAGCCATAAGATATCTTTATACGAGGCGACACTATGGACACTTTTAACATTTGACTCTTTTTTATGCATTGCCTTGATTACATACTCGAGCATAAACATTATAAAGTCGATATCGCAGCGATAACTTTATGTCATTATACGAAAATGAGATTCGTTGGTAGCCGCAGATACAGCCGGGCTATAGCAAGAGTAAATACTGAAATATTGTATTGCACGAGCGAGCATCCATCTACAAAGGAAAAGTAATTTATTTATTTAATGATAAGATAAGCTACGTCCATCCATTCCTTGAATGACAAATCAATGTTGGACGTCTCAGAGGACCCCACCGTAGTGGGTGCTGATAAAGGAATAATTTATTTAATTGTTTTGCTTAAATTTTGTGGAATGTGTATAACGGTGTCGCTGCTGATATTATTCGATTACACCAGGAATGTAAACTAATGGTCCGCTAATAAAGAGTGATTTTTTTGAGGTTAGGATTTTCATGCATTAGTATTTGACAGATCACGTGGGATTTCAGACATGGTGTCAAAGAGAAAGATGCTCAGTATGCTTTGACATTTCATCATGAATAGACTTACTAACGAGCAACGCTTGCAAATCATTGAATTTTATTATCAAAATGCGTGCTCTGTTAAGAAAGTTCAGAAAGAAAGAAATTGTGTTCAGCGACGAAGCTCATTTTTGGCTCAATGGGTACGTAAATAGGCAGAATTGTCGATTTTGGAGTGAATATCAGCCAGAAGCATTGCAAGAGCTACCAATGCATCCAGAAAAAGTCACAGTTTGGTGCGGTTTATGGGCTGGTGGCATCATTGGACCGTACTTCTTCAAAGATGATGCGAATCGTAACGTAACTGTGAATGGTGAGCGCTACCGTGAGATGATATCCAACTTTTTTTTGCCCAAAATGGAAGAACTGAACTTGGTTGACATGTGGTTTCAACAAGATGGCGCTACATGCCACACAGCTCGCGATTCTATGGCCATTTTGAGGGAAAACTTCGGAGAACAATTCATCTCAAGAAATGGACCGGTAAGTTGGCCACCAAGATCATGCGATTTGACGCCTTTAGACTATTTTTTGTGGGGCTACGTCAAGTCTAAAGTCTACAGAAATAAGCCAGCAACTATTCCAGCTTTGGAAGACAACATTTCCGAAGGAATTCGGGCTATTCCGGCCGAAATGCTCGAAAAAGTTGCCCAAAATTGGACTTTCCGAATGGACCACCTAAGACGCAGCCGCGGTCAACATTTTAATGAAATTATCTTCAAAAAGTAAATGTCATGGACCAATCTAACGTTTCAAATAAAGAACCGATGAGATTTTGCAAATTTTATGCATTATTTTTAAAAAAAAAGTTATCAAGCTCTTAAAAAATCACCCTTTATAATCACTCAGATTTAAAAGTAATCTAAGACTACCCCTCTCTGTACCCCTTCTTTGTTTTATTACCAATGAACAACTCTTTGATGTACCATTCTTTGTAAACATATTATGATTGATATAATTTGTGGGAAACTCGAAGCATATACTGTGACCTAAATTTAAATGATAAGGGAAATTGGAACACTTCTTTCATATATCTAAAGAAAGAAAGAAAAAGTCAATTTGGTTCCTTTTTCATTACAACTTACACAACTTATTGGAGAGATAGTGTCAGTCGACAATGTATATGGGATGGCAGAAAAGAGACCGAGTCCTCGTGAGCAATCGCCAAAGAAAACTCGGTTGCAATAGCAGAATATACAAGATGAAATGAACTATTCATTGATACTTAAATAATTATAAGATAAATAATTATAAGATTAAATAACTTATAAGAAATGAAGAAATATCATCAATTGACAACTAAATGAGTACAAATTATAAATAAAATTATTTCTTAAAATTACCAATTCATATTTATACCCTACACCACAGGGTATAATGTCTTTGTGCATTTGTGTGTAACACCCAAAAGGAAACGAGATAAGCCCATCGTTTATTATACCGATCGACTTAGAATCACTTTTTGAGTCGATTTAGCGTTGTCCGTCCGTCCATCTGCCCATCTATTCTTGTAATCAAAGTCCAGGTCGCAATTGTTGTTAGAACTAAATGAAACTTTGTACAACGAAATTTTATGGGATAAGGACGAACGCTACTTAATTAAGCAAATCGGTTCAGATTTAGATATAGCTCCCATACAAATTTTGCTTCCGATTTTACTTTTTCCGTTCTAGAAACCACATATTTCAACAGATTTTCCCCCAATTTGGCAAGACGCCGTATATTTCAACTAGAAACAGCTCTGGTAAAAATAGGATAGATCGGTTCAGATTTATATATAGCTCCCATACAAAATGTCTCCTCCGATTTGACTCTTTCCGCTCTAGAAACCACAAATTTTGACAGATTTTCTTCAAATTTGGCAAAACTGCTTATATTTCAACTGAAAAAAAAGAGCTCTGGTAAAAATAGGACAGATCGGTTCAGATTTATATATAGCTCCCATACAAATGTCTCCTCCGTTTTGACTCTTTCCGCTCTAGAAACCACAAACTTTGACAGATTTTCTTCAAATTTGCCAAAAAAACTTACATTTCAAATAAAAACAGCTCTGGTGAAAATGGGTCAGATGAGTTCAGATATATATATAGCTCCAATACAAATTTACTACTGAATTGATTATTTCCGCCCTAGAAATAGCGTTTTTGAACAGATTTTCTTCTAATTCGGCACATCAGCTAATGTTTCAAATAGAAATTACTATAGCGAAAGTGGGTCACATCGGTTCAGATTATATATAGCTCCCATTTTGATTTTTTCCGCTCTAGAAACCACATATTTAACACTCCATAAAATTTGGGAAAGCGTCTAATATTTCAACTAGAAAACCTTTGCTAAACATGGGTCAGATCGGTTCGGGTTTGTATATAGCTCCCATTCAAAGTTTGTGTTCAAATTTTCTTACATATACAGATAGAAATATTGAATTTGTAGTATATTCTCCTGTTATAGCTGCATCAAATATAATCCGGTTCAAATGTAATGACCTTTTTATATCCTACACCATAGGGTATAATGACTAAGTGTAGGGTATCATATAGTCGGCCACGCCCGACCTTCCTTACTTGTTTTATATTGTAAATTGCGTGTAAATCAAAATCACTATTCAATATTCAAAAGGAATGAAATGGACTAAATTTAAATGGAAGAAGTCTATGAATATTATGTATTTAAGGAAACTGCTTCAAACAACCAACGAAAAACAAATAAATTTTCTTCTATGGATATATGCTACAGTACTTCTACATATGACTCTTTCCATGTCAAGCGGTACGGTTTTTGACTTCGATAGCTCGGACTTGTTTTAAAACTTTTATAGGTATTTTTGGAAAAGCAAGCAAAACCGGAGTTAAGTTTGGCAGGGCCGAACTTTATATTCCCTCCACCATGGATTGCAGTCCACAAAGGCTGTCGATTTTCGTAGAATTGCAGTAATATTACAGGAAAATATAATTTTTTAATATAGCCAAACCAACACAAATACAAAAATTAAAAAAAAATAATTTTATAAATAATTATAATATTTTAATATCTCAAACCACGCTTATAAGGCAAGGCTACCAATACGTTTACATATCGAAATAATACTTCAAGTCAATTCAAAAAATAAATATTCTAATATTTATATTTTCAAAAAGCTTAATAAATACTGGTAATAGTGGGTGCTGCAGTTGTTTGCATTTCCGTTCTATTTTAATTATAAAAGAACAAATTTTGAAAATCCATTGTCTGACGTACTCAGTGCAAAATAACTTAACTTCATGATTCTACCAATTTTTGCCGTAAAAGTAAAAAGTACGAATTTGGAAAAATCTTTTTATTTTGCGTGTCTATGCAGTCAGATGAAGAGAATTTCTTTATCAAATCTCTTTATTTTACGTGTCTACGAAATTAGAGGGATCTACAAACAGAATTTCATCATTCTAGTTGGTACTATTTTTATCCCTCTGTACCCATTGTATCCCTTGAGAGTACAAATTTGGAAAAACCTTTCATTTTCCGTCTCTACGCAGTCAGAGGAATGTATACCCCGAATTTCATGACTCTAGCTGCGGTCATTTGGTTGGTACTATTTTTATCCTTTTTTTTCCATTTTAACCCCAAAAAGTGCGAATTTCGAAAAAGCCGTTTATTTTACGTGTCTATGCAATGTATACACCGAATTTCATTATTTGGTACTATTCAACCATTTCATTTGGTTGGTTCCATTTTTATCCCCCTATTCCCATTTTACCCCTTAAAAGTACGAACTTCGAAAAAATACTTATATTATATTATGTATCTACTCAATAGTATTATATTATATTATGTATCTACACACCGAATTTCGTGATTCTAGCTGTTGTCATTTAATATGTACCATTTGTATCCCTTTTTGCCCCTACGAATAAAAATCACTTTATAGTGCACGTTTTTGTTATAGGAGGAATGCGCTTACCCAATATCAAGTAAGTACAAGCTGAAAATATTAGGGATTATTATGGGTATTTTTAGTCCTTGTGAGCGAAAATTTTTTCCCTTTGGGTCGATTTCGCCCAGTTTCTATCCCAACCGATCTACGACTATAAGACGTATTTAGATGCTAGCGTGCTATCAACAGACGGACATGGCTAGATCGTCTTAGAATTTTATGACGATCAAGAATATATATACTTTATAGGGTCTCAGGTCGATATTTCAAGGTGTTACAAACGGAATGACAAAGTTAGTATACCCCCATCCTTGAGGTGGAGGGTATAATAAGAACATTACCCATTGAGAAATTCGTTTCATAGGTACATCCGTTTGCTTGGTTAAATGTGGTAATTAACATTTTTTAAAATGTTGACCCTAAAAGTACGATTTTGGAGAAATACTCATATTGTGCGTGTCAACGAAGACAGACGAGTACAACCACTGAATTTCATGATTCTAGCTACAGCCGTTTGCGTGGAACCATATATACCGTTTTGATCCTAGAGGTACGAATATCGAAAGATGTCTTTATTTTTCGTGTCAACGCAGTCAAAGCAATATACACACCGAATTTCATTATTCTAGCTGCAACCGTTTGATAGGTACCATTTTTATCCCTTTCGCCCCATTTTCAGTCTAAAAGTACAATTTTCGAAGAAAATAACTTTATGTTTCACGTCTACACAGTCAGATAAACGCATACACCAAATTTCATGATTTTGTCTAAAGTGGTTTGGTTGGTACCATTTTTATCCATCTTTTCCAATTGCATCCCTTAAAAGTACAAATTTCGAAAATTCTCTTTATTTTACGTGTCTACGTAATTATAGCGACGTACACACCGGATATCATGTTTTTAGCTGTTGTCGTATCAAAGGTGCTATTTGTATCCCATTTGTCGCATTTCATCCCCTAAATATTATTTGTACTTTTTTGTGATTACACGTTACTGGAGGAAGGTACGAAACAAATTGCAAGTGTATAAAAATCGACAATTTTCAAAACAATGCTTAAATAGTCTAAATATTAGAGGTATTTTTAGTCCATGTTAGGGAAAAATTTTTACCTCTGGGCCGATTTCGCCCACTTTGCGATCTGCAACCATAAGACACATTTACGGAAAATTTGAACCTCCTAGCTCATTTCGTTCGGAAGTTAGCGTGCTTTCAACAGACAGACGGACATGGCTAAATCGTCTTAGAATTTTACCAGGATACAGAATATATATACTTTATGGAGTATCCGTTGAATATTTCAAGGTGTTACAAACGGAATGACAAAGTGAAATATACCCCCATCCTGGAGGTGCACTAAATCCATATTTTTGGCAGGAATTAAAAAAAATAAATTGGAAATTGTTAAATATGTATATGTTATCTTAATGGTAACACTCCAAGCTACCAAGAAAATGTATTGGAGAAAACTAGGTGGCAACCCTTCAATCCTGAGAGGCATTTAAAGCAGAGCTGTTAAGTAATGATTAGTAATCGTAATCATTAGTAATTAGATTACTTTTTTTTTTAAGTAGAAGTAATGATTACAATACGATTACATTCAGTTTTATACGATTAGTAATTGATTACGATTACAAGTTTTGTTTAATTCAGATTTTCAATTATTTAGCGGATTCACCCTAACTTAACTTTGTATAGTTTTTTTTCAATAAATGTAATATACAAGATTCCTTTAAAAATAATCAAAAGTAATCACAAAAAATCAAAAATAATCAAAAGTAATCACAAAAAATCAAGAGTAATCAAAAGTAATCAAAAATAGTCAAAAGTAATCAAAAGTAATCTTTTAAAGTAGTCGAACTCATTTTTGATTACTTTTGATTATTTTTGATTATTTTTCAGTAATCGCAAGTAATCCTGATTATTTTTTGATTATTTGTAATCGTAATCAATTAGTAATCAGAAATTGTTGAATAGTGGATTATATAATCATTACGATTCTTTTTAAAAAGTAATGTAATTGATTACTAATCGTAATCGAAATTTAACAGCTCTGATTTAAAGTTTGCCGTTGAAACGAGTGGGATTAATTCGGGTCTAAAGCAGTTATACAAAATACTTAAAATTAAGACGCAAAAAGAAAATAATGAAGTGACTATATTATTGAAATTGAAGGCCGGCGTAAGTAGTTGAAAATTATATTTAACATTTTGTGAGTTTGTCAGTTTTCTTAATTGTTGTAATTTTGTGACTCGTAGTGAGCATAACCTATAAAAGTCGTGGAACAAAATTTATATGTAGGACTCAACTTGACTCAAAGTGTAAATGTGAAAGTGTTCGTCTGAGTGTGTAGTTTATGGCGTCGGCATTTTTCGGCAAACTCCTACAACTGCCGCTTTATTTCAGCAATTTCGAATCGCCATAGTACACATATTTGATCATATCTCTGAATCAGATTTGTGTATGAGACACATCAACATCTCATTTTAAAGGTATTATATGTACCTTTAAAATGGTACATAAAGTCATTAACTTTTCTGTACATATGTAAGGATTTTATATTATTTCCTGAAATAATTATTTAAATTAATTAATAATGTTCAGAAAACATTGTTCGTCGAAGCGAAATAATTTTCATTATTTTAAGCATTCATAAAATTTTGTTTTTGGTCACCCTGTACTAATACAGGGTGATAATTATGTTGGTTATATTTTGAGTTTATATGGGAGGTGGTAGTGGGCGTGGTCCGATCGGTCCAATTTTATTTTCTAAGTATGTTATGTCTAGCAAGTGTGCAAAATTACGAGATTGTATCTTTATTTTTCGAATTTATGCCATACAAAATATATTTGGGACCAGTGTGGTAGATGGTATAAAAATTAAGTGTTTAAATTGCATATGAGAGAAAAGGTGTACTGTACGAATTAATAGTTTTTAGGGCTCATAGTTACCAACAACTCTTGAAGGAACAAAGTTCGTTGTTTGCTTGTTGTTTTATTGAAATGCAATTATTATAATAGTCTTTTGGTATAATATTTTATATATATTAATTGTAATATTTTAGTAATTTTGTTTAGTGTGACACCCCTAAAGATGATCGACAAAGTTGAATCCAAATATTGAGCAAAAATTTAAATAAAAATTAAACAACAAAACTATTACAACCCAGGTTTTATCATTTAATGGCCTCCAGCTGGACAATATCAAAAACAAATATTCTTTTTTTAATTACAAGCTAACCGTGGGTAAATATCAACAATTTTAATGTTGTTCTCATTTCAAATTATGTGCCACTTCATCAGAACAAAAATTATAACAAATAGCGATGGTTTTATTAACATCAAAAAATACTGTTTTGTCTCTTTTATAAAACATATCTAATATTAAGTCGATCTGCGCCTTCCCTTTTCGTGCTTCAATTTCCACCGGATTTCATTTCTGTTATTTTAAGATGGAAAGGAAAAAATCCAAACATTTAGAATACATTTTGTTAAATCTCTTTTAGTACTCGGGCCACTTGAGTGAATGTAAAAGTGGCTATGAACACGAAAAATAAAATAATATGAAAAATATTTCAAACAAGTAAGGAAAGGCTAAAGTCGGGCGGGGCCGACTATATAATACCCTACACCACTCCCTGCGTATGTACCTCGCTTTGATTACTAAACCCAGGTATTTCATGGGAGCAATTTTATGCAGTTCATACAAATTATATAAATTATATGAATATAATTTATATGCTATAAATTCATCTTTAGTCAAATTTAACGAATATGGTAAATAATATGGTAATTGATCCAATTGTCCGACAGACAAATACAAGTCAGACAAAGTATGGACATATGGGCATCACCCAAACAATTCTCATTGCAATTCAATTCGGTAAAAAAGTGAAATCGGGAAGGATTTTTGCATCCTGTAAATGTATGTGTTTGACAAAAAATGTTAAATCGGAAAGGACATTTGTATGGGGGTATATTGAAACCACGAACGATGTGACGCGTTTACACCATGTCTGTTTATTGGTGAAATATAATATGTAAAATTTGGCCAAAATCGGTTAAACATTCGGGAGCAACATTTGTATGAGGGCTATATCTAAATCTGAACCGATCTTACCCATTTTCACCATCGGTTTTTTAGTTAGATTATAAGATGTTGTGCCAATTTTAAAGAAAACGGGTACAATATGTGGATTTTAGAGCGGAAAAAGTCAAATCGGGAGCGACATTTGTATGGGGGCTATATCTAAATCTGAGCCGATCTTACCCAATTTTTGCATACGTGTTTCTAGTTGTATTATAAGATGTTCTGCAAAATTTAAAGAAAATCGGGTACAATATGTTTTTTCTAGAGCGGAAAATGTCAAATCGGGAGCGACATTTGTATGGGGGCTATATCTAAATCTGAGACGATCTTACGCAATTTTTGCATACGTGTTTCTAGTTGGATTATAAGATGTTCTGCAAAATTTAAAGAAAATCGGGTACAATATGTGGTTTCTAAAGCGGAAAAAGTGAAATCGGGAGCGACATTTGTATGGGGGCTATATCTAAATCTGAACCGATCTTACGCAATTTTTGCATACGTGTTTCTAGTTGGATTATAAGATGTTCTGCAAAATTTAAAGAAAACCGAGTACAATATGTCGTTTCTAGAACGGAAAATGTCAAATCGGGAGCGACATTTGTATGGGGGCTATATCTAAATCTGAGCCGATCTTACCCAATTTTTGCATACGTGTTTCTACTTGTATTATAAGATGTTCTGCAAAATTTAAAGAAAATCGGGTACAATATGTTTTTTCTAGAGCGGGGAATGTCAAATCGGGAGCGACATTTGTTTGGGGGCTATATCTAAATCTGAACCGATCTTGCGCAATTTTTGCATACGTCATTCTAGTTGGATTATAAGATGTTCTGCAAAATTTAAAGAAAATCGGGTACAATATGTTTTTTCTAGAGCGGGGAATGTCAAATCGGGAGCGACATTTGTATGGGGGCTGTATCTAAATCTGAACCGATCTTACGTAATTTTTGCATACGTGTTTCTAGTTGGATTATAAAATGTTCTGCAAAATTTAAAGAAAACCGAGTACAATATGTCGTTTCTAGAGCGGAAAATGTCAAATCGGGAGCGACATTTGTATGGGGGCTAAATGTAAATCTGAACCGATCTTACCCAATGTTTGCATACGTGTTTCTATTTGGATTATAAGATGTTCTGCAAAATTTAAAGAAAATCGGGTACAATATGTCATTTCTAGAGCGGGAAATGTCAAATCGGGAGCGACATTTGTATATATCTAAATCTGAACCGACATATCTAAATCTGAACCGATCTTACCCAATTTCGGCATAGGTGTTTCTAGTTGGATTATAAGATGTTGTGCCAAATTTAAAGAAAATCGGGTACAATATGTGGTTTCTAGAGCGGAAAATGTCAAATCGGGAGCGACATTTGTATGGGGGCTATATCTAAATCTGAGCCGATCTTACGCAATTTTTGCATACGTGTTTCTAGTTGGATTATAAGATGTTCTGCAAAATTTAAAGAAAATCGGGTACAATATGTGGTTTCTAAAGCGGAAAAAGTGAAATAGGGAGCGACATTTGTATGGGGGCTATATCTAAATCTGAACCGATCTTACCCAATTTCGGCATAGGTGTTTCTAGTTGGATTATAAGATGTTGTGCCAAATTTAAAGAAAATCGGGTACAATATGTGGTTTCTAGAGCAGAAAATGTCAAATCGGGAGCGACATTTGTATGGGGGCTATATCTAAATCTGAACCGATCTCACCCAATTTTTGCATACGTGTTTCTAGTTGGATTATAAGATGTTCTGCAAAATTTAAAGAAAATCGGGTACAATATGTCGTTTCTAGAGCGGAAAATGTCAAATCGGGAGCGACAATTGTATGGGGGCTATATCTAAATCTGAGCCGATCTTACGCAATTTTTGCATACGTGTTTCTAGTTGGATTATAAGATGTTCTGCAAAATTTAAAGAAAATCGGGTACAATATGTGGTTTCTAAAGCGGAAAAAGTGAAATAGGGAGCGACATTTGTATGGGGGCTATATCTAAATCTGAACCGATCTTACCCAATTTCGGCATAGGTGTTTCTAGTTGGATTATAAGATGTTGTGCCAAATTTAAAGAAAATCGGGTACAATATGTGGTTTCTAGAGCGGAAAATGTCAAATCGGGAGCGACATTTGTATAGGGGCTATATCTAAATCTGATCCGATTTTCTCCAAATTCAATACCGATGGTCCTTGGCCAGAAAAAATAACTTCTGCCAAGTTTCATGATAAGCGGACAACAATTGCGACCTGTAGAGTGCGAACAAACTTAGATGGACAGCAGACGGACGGACTGACGGACGGACGGACAGACAGACATCGTTAAATCGACTCAGCTGGTGATTCTAAGCCGATCGGTATACTTAAAGGTGGGTCTAGCTCGATTATTTCTTGGTGTTACAAACATTTGGCGCGAAACTAACTTATAATACCCTAGACCACGAAGTGGTGTAGGGTATAACAAGTAAGGAAAGGCTAAAGTCGGGCGGGGCCGACTATATAATACCCTACACCACTCCCTGCGTATGTACCTCACTTTGATTACTAAACCCAGGTATTTCATGGGAGCAATTTTATGTAGTTCATACAAATTATATAAATTATATGAATATAATGTATATGCTATAAATTCATCTTTAGTCAAATTTAACGAATATGGTAAATAATATGGTAATTGATCCAATTGTCCGACAGACAAATACAAATTATACAGTAGTATACCAAAGTCATACTAAAGTATGGACATATGGGCATCACCCAAACAATTCTCATTGCAATTCAATTCGGTCAAAAATTGAAATAGGGAAGGATTTTTGCATCCTGTAAATGTATGTGTTTGACAAAAAATGTTAAATCGGAAAGGACATTTGTATGGGGGTATATTGAAACCAGGAACGATGTGACGCGCTTTCGCCATGTCTGTTTATTGGTGAAATATAATATGTAAAATTTGGCCAAAATCGGTTAAACATTCGGGAGCAACATTTGTATGAGGGCTATATCTAAATCTGAACCGATCTTACCCACTTTCACCATTGGTTTTTTAGTTGGATTATAAGATGTTGTGCCAATTTTAAAGAAAAACGGGTACAATATCTGGATTTTAGAGCGGAAAAAGTCAAATCGGGAGCGACATTTGTATGGGGGCTATATCTAAATCTGAACCGATCATACCCACTTTCAGCATAGGTGTTTCTAGTTCGATTATAAAATGTTGTGCCAATTTTAAAGAAAATCGGGAACAATATGTCGTTTCTAAAGCGGAAAAAGTGAATTCGGGAGCGACATTTGTATGGGGGCTATATCTAAATCTGAACCGATCTTACCCAATTGTTGCATACGTGTTTCTAGTTGCATTATAAGATGTTCTGCAAAATTTAAAGAAAACCGAGTACAATATGTCGTTTCTAGAGCGGAAAATGTCAAATCGGGAGCGACATTTGTATGGGGGCTATATCTAAATCTGAACCGATCTTACCCAATTTTTGCATACGTGTTTCTAGTTGGATTATAAGATGTTCTGCAAAATTTAAAGAAAACCGAGTACAATATGTCGTTTCTAGAGCGGAAAATGTCAAATCGGGAGCGACATTTGTATGGGGGCTATATCTAAATCTGAACCGATCTTACCCAATTTTTGCATACGTGTTTCTAGTTGGATTATAAGATGTTCTGCAAAATTTAAAGAAAACCGGGTACAATATGTCGTTTCTAGAACGGAAAATGTCAAATCGGGAGCGACATTTGTATGGGGGCTATATCTAAATCTGAACCGATCTTACCCAATTTCTGCATACGTGTTTCTAGTTGGATTATAAGATGTTGTGCCAATTTTAAAGAAAATCGGGTACAATATGTGGTTTCTAAAGCGGAAAAAGTGAAATAAGGAGCGACATTTGTATGGGGGCTATATCTAAATCTGAACCGATCTTACCCAATTTTTGCGTACGTGTTTCTAGTTGGATTATAAGATGTTCTGCAAAATTTAAAGAAAACCGGGTAAAATATGTCGTTTCTAGAACGGAAAATGTCAAATCGGGAGCGACATTTGTATGGGGGCTATATCTAAATCTGAACCGATCTTACCCAATTTTTGCATACGTGTTTCTAGTTGGATTATAAGATGTTGTGCCAATTTTAAAGAAAATCGGGTACAATATGTGGTTTCTAAAGCGGAAAAAGTGAAATAGGGAGCGACATTTGTATGGGGGCTATATCTAAATCTGAACCGATCTTACCCAATTTCGGCATAGGTGTTTCTAGTCAGATTATAAGATGGTGTACCAAATTTAAGGAAAATCGGGTACAATATGTGGTTTCTAGAGCGGAAAATGACAAATGGGGACCGACATTTGTATGGGGGCTATATCTAAATCTGAACCGATTTCCTCCAAATTCAATACCAATTGTCCTTGGCCAGAAAAAATAACTTCTGGCAAGTTTCATGACAATCGGATAACAATTGCGACCTGTAGAGTGCGAACAAGCTTAGATGGACAGCAGACGGACGGACGGACAGACGGACAGACGGACAGACGGACAGACGGACAGACGGACAGACGGACAGACAGACATCGTTAAATCGACTCAGCTGGCGATTCTAAGCCGATCCGTATACTTAAAGGTGGGTCTAGCTCAATTATTTCTTGGTGTTACAAACATTTGGCGGAAAACTAACTTATAATACCCTAGACCACGAAGTGGTCGTCAATTTCAATTGAATTGAATAAAAATTGACAAAATATCTTATTTATATTTTTGTGCAATAATCGTTATCTGAAAATTTGAATTTTTCGTAGTGCTCATATTTAAAATTTAAAGAATTTTAAATACTTTTTAATTGTAGCAATTAATAGTCATCTCTAGATTACACTACAGGAAAATGATTTATAATTTCCCATACAAATAAAGAAGAAATCGGTTTTTTTCACTCTGCTGAAAAAGTGTGTTTTTTCCATAGCCACTTTTGAATATAAACCCTCGATATGTAATTAGCATGAGAAATAAAATATACATATGTCCAGCTTTTGGTTACAGTAAATCCCACACAAATGATCATTCTTTGGTATGGTATCTGGACTTAAGGACCGCAAAAATATGCTGGCATAAAATTAAATATTAAAACAAAGTTTCTGAAACAATATCCTTTTGCAGAATATTTGTCATTATGTTGTTGCAACGATTTTAACCATACAGACTCACATACGTGCATATTTTTGTTAACAATATTTTGTGTTATGTCCGCTGTGGCAGTTGCAATAACGGCCGTTGCTGGTATGTTTTATGGCAACATGTTGACATTAATTGACCACAACAATTTGCAAGTGCAGTAAATTATAATAAAATGGATGTGGTTCGGCATTTTGTGAACAACATACGAATTTTATTAAACTTTTCAGATTGAACATCCGACAGCCAGCCAAAAAGGGCGTATCCACAACAATTTAAGCAAGGTATGTTCGTTTTGGGGTGAAGGTGTCTATATTTCGTGGAAATTCACATAAAAAGTTTAAGTCGATTTATGAACTATTATATCAATTATACGGGACAAGAAATCAGGAAGTTATTTTGGCTCGAACCGCAGCTATTAAATGCGATAATGTGATTTTAGTATACCGATCGGTATAGAATCACCAACTGAGACCGATTGAACGAGATCCTGCCAGTATGGTGGACTCGTTCTCAAAGACGGAGTCTTGTGAGAGTGTTTATCTGTCTGCCAGTCCGTTAGTCCATCAAAGTACTGGGAGTAATAGCTATCTATTTTTTTTGCTATGCACGATCGATGTAGAATATAAAGAAAATCGGAAAGATTTTGAAATAACCCCATATAAATATTAATCCGATTTACTCTCCTCCACTGTATAGTCACACCTTTAGATAACACCCTTTTTTACCTCTCATACCAACACATAATTGATGTTAAATTTTTCATATTTGTATACACTTCACCATAGTACGTCTGCCATTTTTATACCTTCCACCATAAGATGGAGTATACTAAGTTTGTAATTCCATTTGCAATTCTTTGAAATATCAACTACATTTAGTCTTGATTGTCATAACATTCTAAGACGATCTATCCATGGCCGCCCGTCTATGTAAAGCACCCTGACTTCTAAACGAAATGAGCTAAGAGGTCAAAATTTTCTAAGAATACGTCCAATAGTTGAAGTTGGGGAAGAAATGGTGCAAATAAATATGTTTTTTTGTTGCTGTTGAAAGCACACTAGCTTGCAAACGAAATAAGCTAGGCAGTTAACATTTTCCATAGATGTGTCTAATGATTGCAGATTGAATTGATTGAAAATTAGCTAGAGGGATTTTTTTCTCTAACAAGGACTGAAAATACCCCCTAATATATGGAGTAGTTAATTAATTATTTAGGCATGTCCGTCTGTCTGTCTGTCTGTCTGTTGAAAGCACGATAGCGGCCGAACGAAATGAGCTAGGAGGTTCAAATTTTTCCTAAATTTGTCTTATGGTTGTAGATCGCTTGGGATTGAAAGTGGACAAAATCGGCCCAGAGGGAAAAATTTTTCCCTCACAAGGACTGAAACATATTATTTTTGAACATATTAGCTTGTATTTACTTGATATTTGCAATGCGCATTCCCTTTATAGCATAAAAGGGCACCATAGAGTGATTTTTATTTCTAGGGGGGCGAAATGGGATAAAAATTTTACCTATCAAATGACAACAGATAGAAACACGAAATTTGGCGTGTACATTCCTATAATAGAGTAGATACATAATATAAAAGTATTTTTTCTAAATTCGTACTTTTAAGGGGTTAAATGGGGATAGAGGGATAAAAATAGTACCAACCTAACGGCTGCACCTAGAATAATGAAATTCGATATATACATTCCTCTGATTGCGAAGACACGTAAAATAAAAGAACTTTCCAAAATTCGTACTTTTTGGGGTTCAAATGGAAAAAGGGGATACAAATAGTACCTACCAAATGATCGCAGCTAGAATCATGAAATTCGGAGTATACATTCCTCTGACTGCGTAGACACGAAAAATAAAACGTTTTTTCCAAATTCGTACTTTCAAGGGATACAATGACTACAGGGAATAAAAATAGTACTATCTAAACGAATACAGCTAGAATGATGAAATTCAATGTTTACGTCCCTCTACATGTGTAGATAAGTAAAATAAAGAGATTTTAGATAGTCGTACTATTGAGGGGGCAAAATTGGAAAAAGGGGATAAAAATCGTACCAATAAAATGGCCGCTGATAGAATCATGGAATTCGGTGTATACATTCCTCTGACTGCATAGCCACGTAAAATATTTTTTTTCCAAATTCGTACTTTATTTTGTTGCATTTACGACAAAAAAATTAATCATGAAGTTGTCTTATACTGCGTACGTGAGAGATAAGGTATTTTCAAAATTTATACTTTTGAAATTAAAATAGGATGGAAATACAACCAACCAAACGACTGTAGCTGAAAATACACTCTCTATCCCCCAATATTTAGGTTATCTTTGATTGCTCCCTTATATTTACTTTATGAATTGAAGTATTATATCCATTTTATATATATAGTATACAAATATTGGTAGCCTTGGCTTATTAATTAAATTTCTTATTTTCATTCAGTTAAAATTTGTTGCGGACATTCTTCTTGTAGCTTGGAAGCACCACAAAGAAAATAAAAGTTTTAGCATGTGAAATGGGACAAAAATGGATAAAATGTGGTACCAATCATAGGACAACAGCTAGAATCATGAAATTCGGTGTGTACATCCCTCTAATTGCATAGACACGTAAAATAGAGGGATTTTTCGAAATTCGTACTTTTAAGGGATATAATTGAAAAAAGAGGGAGAAAAATGGGACCTACCAAACCGCTGAAGTTGAAATCATGAAGTTCGGTGTATACATTCTGACTATGAATACTCGAAAAAGGGTTTTTTCGAAATTTGTACATTTGGGCGGAGAATTGGGCGAAAAAATTTATACTTTTCTTATCACTTTGTCTGTATCTGAAAATGCTTCTTTCTAATGGCGACTTATTGTCGATTTTAAACAGTGCGCATAAGTATACATTATAGTTTGAAATAGTAAACAAATATAGTAATGTGCATAAAAATATCACAATTTTCGTAATATGGTACTGTAATTCTATGTAAAGTCGACATCCTTTAATCTGCTGGTAATACTGTACAATGCACTCCGTGGTGGACGGTATATAAGATTCGGTCCGGCCGAACTTAACGCCTTCTTACTTGTTTTAATCTAAAAATGTTCACATGGCTCCTATAAAATATTCCTGGGCTACAAAATAAAAATGCTGCATTTTAATGCGTTTTATCATTTTCTCTGTCATCTTGGCTGTCAGTGTCTTCTATAATATCATTGTATTCAATAATGTTGTTTTCTTTGCATATAATACAATTAAGGAATTCCGATAGAGTTGCTTTCGTTTAGTCAAACAAATAAAAATATTGAAAAAATAATTTTATAAATAAATATAAAATTTGTATTATTTCAAACCACGCTTATAAGTCAAGGCTACCAAAAAGTTTATACTATATATATATCGGAATTATACTTCAAGTCAAAAAGTAATTAGAGTCAGCCATCTTTTAAAAAGCTTAAATAACATAAATATTGGTGGATAGTGTATTTTAATTCCAAACGTACAATTTTTGAAATTCCATTATCTCTCATGTGCACAGTGTAATATAACCTAACTTCATGATATTTTTGCCGTAAAAGTAAAAAAGTTCGAATGTGGAAAAAATTATGTATTTTTCGTGTCTACGCAGTCAGAAGAATGTATACTGCGAATTTCATGACTCTTGCTGTAGTCTTTTGGTTGGTACCATTTTTATCCCTTTTCCATTTTAACCCCAAAAAGTACGAATTTCGAAAAATCCCATTATTTAACGTGTTGTTGTAGCAGCTTTAGAGGGAGCTGAGATGATAATCCTTAAGTCTGAATTGAACTAGTTCCGGCATGTATCCGATTATCGCGGGAACCTTTGTTCATCATCGTTCTCATGTTGTCCGGCTGTTATTTGCATCTTCTTCAAGGTTGATGTTAAATGCGCTGCATTTTTTAGGTTAACAGTCGTGTTATGTATCGCTAATGGCTATTAGTTTCTTCCCTGGACCTTGGAGCAATCGAAATGACTATTTATGTGAAAGTTTGTTCGGATGAGAAAATTGGCTGCAGAAACTCTTATTTTATGATGAAAAGTGAAAACTTGTTGATGTTGAGCACCTTCAGATTGCAAGACGAGCACACTTCCACTGAGCTATAAAGGCCACTTACATTTTACGTGTCTGCGATTTCAGAGGAATGTATACAACGAATTTCATTATTTTAGGTGCAGCCGTTTGGTTGTTACCATTTTTATCCCTCTATTCCCATTTTACCCCTTAATAGTACGAATTTAGAAAAAATAGTTTTGTATTATGTATCTAGAGGAATGTACACACCGAATTTCGTGTTTCTAGCTGTTGTCGTTTGATATGTACAATTTTTATCCCTTTTTGCCCCATTTCACCCTACGAATAATAATCACTTTATGGTTCACGTTTTTGTTATAAGGGGAATGCGCATACTCAATATCAAGTAAGTACAAGGGGACATATTGAAAAATGCTTAAATACTCTAAAATGTTAGGGTTTGTTATGGGCATTTTCAGTCCTTGCGAGGGAAAATGTTTGCCTTTAGACCGATTTCGCCCAGTAGCCGATCTACTATTATATGTCGCATAAATAGAAGATTTGGACGCCCTAGCTCCTATCGTTCAGATGATAGCGTGCTTTCAACGGACGTGGATAAATCGTATTAGAATTTTATGACAATCAAGAATATATACGCGTCATTCCATGTCAAGCGGTACGGTTTTTGACCTCGATAGCTGCGATTGTTTTGCCAGTTTGTGTATGTATTCTTTTCAAAAATTTTGGAAAAAAATTTAAATTTTTTACGCGTTATGACCAGTTTTACAGAGAAAAAATACTACTTTTTTCAAAAGGTGTGTATATTCAAGCGCCTCTAACTCCTGAAAGACTATCGATTTTAACGTTTTATACCTTGTTTTGAAGGTAATTTTAATTTTAATGATATAGCATAGGATTTTATATTAGCATAGCATAGCAATTTTAATTTTTTTATTTTGATTTTCGAAATGATTACACTAATCCATTTTGTTGAAATTTTAAAATAGTGTGCTTAGGTCTATTTTTAAGCGATTGTGAGAGTTTAAAAGTGGTGAAATGATGGCTTCTATTGTTTTCGAAGTATTTTTGTTTATATATAACGTATAACACATTAAGGTCGGTAAAGTATTCCAGGTGTTACAGGCGAATGAATGAACGAACACATCTTTTGAAAAAGTAAAGTAGTATTTTTTTACTGTTAAATTGGTCATAACTCGTGAAAAAAAATCATTTTATTTTCCAAAAATATGTATACAATATTTTTATGAGAAGAATGCATACACAAACTTTCAAAACATTCGTAGCTATCGAGGTCATGGAATGACTCATATACTTTATAGGGTCTCTGGTCGATATTTCAAGGTGTTACAAACGGATTGACAAAGATAGAGTATACCCATCCTGGAGCTGGAGGGTATAATAATAACTATAAAACATCAATATGTGAACATAGATCGAGAAGATGTTAGAAGTAAAGGTAGTAGAAAATCTTCGGCCGATTTTAAGTTATAGTTAAATTCGAATAAATCTAATTGACCTTCGAATAGCTTGTGCCTTTTCTCTTACCAATTTGTTGCTCTATTTTATTAAGATGAAGTTTTTACTTGTTATAAGTGTTATTTTATCATAGACTGTGTTGACAATACTTTGAGGAATCTGTTTACACTGTCCCTTTCTTCAACAACATGTTCTCAATGTGCTCCGCATTTATCATTTCTTATTTTTAACAATACTTCCAAATCCTTGGATTTTTTAGCTTTAGGTACAAGAGTCTGACTGTAGTGAAACCAACATCTCTTCAATGAAACACCCGAGAATACTACTTCTAAGGATTTACTCAAAGTGATCTCACAGTCGCTATGAAAACACTCAAACCGAAAAATATTGTTATTTTAAAATTTGAATTTAAAATTTATTATACACTCCACGAGAGTATTATGTCTTTGTGCATTTGTTTGTAACACCCAAAAGGAAACGAGATAGACCCATTATTAATTATACCGTTCGTCTTAGAATCACTTTCTAAGTCGATTTAGCAATGTCCGTCTGTCTGTCTGTCTGTCTGTCTGTCTGTCTGTCTGTCCGTCCGTCCGTCCGTCCGTCCGTCCGTCCGTCCATCTATTCTTGTAATCACGATACAGGTCGCAATTGTAGACAGAACCAAATGAAACTTTGCACAAGGATATTATTCGGGATAAGGACGAACGCTATTTAATTTGAAGAAAATCGGTTCAGATTTAGATATAGCCCCCATACGAATTTCACTCCCGATTTGACTCTTTTCACTCTAGATACCACATATTACAACAGATTTTCTTTAAAATTGGCAAAACATCTTATATTGTAACTAGAAACACCTGTGGTAAAAATGTGTTAAATCGGTTCAGATTTATATATAGCTCCCATACAAATTTCGCTCCCGATTTGACTTTTTCCGCTCTAGAAACCACATATTGTATCAGATTGTCTTCAGATTTGGTAAAACATCTTATATTCCCACTAGAAACTCCCATGATGAATATCGGACAGATCGGTTCAGATTTATATATAGCTCCCATACATATTTCGCTCCCGATTTGACTTTTTCCGCTCTAGAAACCACATATTGTATCAGATTGTCTTCAGATTTGGTAAAACATATTATATTTAAACTAAGAACATCTATGGTGAAAATAGGTAAAATCGGTTCAGATTTAGATATAGCCCCCATACAAATGTCGTTCCCGATTTGACATTTTCCTCTGTAGAAACCACATATTGTACTCGATTTTCTTTAAATTTGGCACAACGTCTTATAATCTTACTAGAAACACCTATGCCAAAATTGGGTAAGATCGGTTCAGATTTAGATATAGCCCCCATATAAATGTCACTCCCGATTTGACTTTTGCCGCTTTAAAAGCCACATATTGTGCTCGATTGTCTTTAAATTTCGCACAACATCTTATAATCTAACTAACCAAAACTATGGTGAAAGTGGGTAAGATCGGATCAGATTTAAATATAGCCCAAATTCAAATGTTGCTCCCATAAGTTTAACCGATTTTGGCCAAACTACACATTTTATATTTCACCTATTTCGTTCCAGGTTTCAATATATCCTCATACAAATGTCCTTTCCAATATAAAATTTTTTGTCAAACACAAACATTTACAGGATACAAAAAACCTTCCCGTTTTCACTTTTTCACCGAATTGAATTGTATTCGGATTGAAAGTGGAGTCTATCATAGAGTCGGCCCCGCCCGACTCTAGCCTTTCCTTACTGGTATATATATATTTTAGTTTTTTCTTTTGTATTTTTTTGGTCTGTAATCAATATTTGATTTGAACTGGGATATTGTCCAGGCTCAAGACCGTTTTGCATCTATATTTAATAGAATGCAAATTTATTTACAAATGACATGGTGACATTTATTACTTGGCTGCAGACTACCACGATCATGATTTCGACCATGCCAAAAGTCTTTTCAAGTGGCTTCTCAGCGACTTTTCAACATCAAATAAGGAGAAGATTCTCACAAACGAACGAGAAGCACAACTCACTTGCCGAATTTACGTTTAAAAAATCGCACCAAGTAATGAAGTGCACATGCCATCTTACAAGCATCTCATTGAGTTCCATATGTAAGTATGTGTATATGCAGGGATATAGTTACCCTATATATATATAGACATTCCAAATTCATCATGAAGACATGGCTGAATCGTCTGAGAATTTATATATATTTCAAAGTATTACAAATAGGATGACAAATTTAGTACACCCGCATCATATGGTGGAGGGTGCTCAAACATTTCAAATGTATTAAAATTGGTTTCATTTTGCATCAACTTTCAACTACAGAAAACGATAGTGCCTGGTGTAGGGTACATACGAATTCACAATGTCCAGGTCTTTATTCTTTCCATACTAGTAATTATTTCAGTGCGTGTGTATGTTTACTCGTGTATGTATGTGGGAAAGTTGACAAGCTGTTGTCTGCATTGCCTCGCTATGTGGCTGTTGATGATGATATTGATGATGTTATTTTTTATTATTGGTTAATGTTGATTGTTGTTGCCGTCATTGCTCTTGTTTCAGTTCCACTGTTGTTGGACATTTCATTTATTTATGTATATATGTCGACGTTGTAAGTTTTTTTGCTGTCAAATAGGCTGTTGACAACAGCATCAGCAACAAAAATATCAAAGTAACAAAAAAGGCTTGCTCTGTTTCAGTTTCATTGCACTATGGGATAGGTGATCCGGCAATGTAGCTACAATGAGTTTCAGGTACTTGTGGATGAAATTGTGACGGATATTTCGAAAACATACGAAGATATTTAATAACTCGATGGTGAGGATTTCTCAACTCGCAAGTTATAGTTTTTCTATTTCTGTGGCAAAGTAGTATTTGTGAATATATAAAATCAAAAAACTTAATCTTAAAGGTCAAAATGTTGTCGAACAATAGCTGTATTGTGTGTAGGTAGCGTATACGTGCTGTTGTTTAAGGATAATATCACTCATACGCACTGCAGTCGGACTGACAATTAACAGCAAAACAGTCCTGCAAGATATATTTTTCCTACCTAAACGGTGTTAAGAATCATTCCTACGTAGTTCATATGTTCCAGAAAGTTATTTATTGAGATTTTAGGTACATTGTTGTAATTGATTGTTTCTTTGAATTTTGAACGGTTTGCTATCTATGAACCTGAGCAGGGAAAACGGTTAAAAAATCGATTTTTGACAAGAGCTACAACTTTGCCTCAGAGAGTAAATCAAAATTCCAAACGGTTTGCAAGATATGAGTCTGAGAAAATGATCACTTTTTGCAAATATGACACCGTGGGCCCCAAATCTTTGGGGGCCCATAAAAAAGTGCATCACTTTGGGCAAAACTGGGACACGGGTCTTTTTTGGTCTTTTGTCACGAATTGGTGTCCGTATATATATGTATATTTTTATATGTATATTTTTTGATATATTTTTTTCGTGTTGGACTTTCTTTTAGAAAACTTCGTAAATCCCACAAAACGAACGAGATTTGATATTCGTTCAACTTTTCGAATCTGAAATCTTATCTAAAAATTTCAAATATAAACTTTTTGATTAAGTCCACATTTTTTGTTCTTTATGACAAGAGCTACACCTTTGCCTCAGGGAGTAAATCCCAATTCCAAACGGTTTGCAAGATATGAGCCTGAAAAAATGATCACTTTTTGCAAAAATGACACAGAGGGCACCAAATCTTTGGGGGCCCATAAAAAAGTGCATGACTTTGGACAAAACTGGGGGACACGGGTCTTTTTGGTCTTTTGTCACGAAGTGGTGTCAGTATATGGTTATATTTTTTCGTGTTGCACGGTGTTATCAATAACTTCTTAAATCCCACAAAACGAACGAGACTGATATTCATTCAACTTTTCGAATCTGAGATCTTATCTAAAAATTTCAAATATAAACTTTTTGATTAAGTCCACAATACTTCCCTTGGTATGTTATCATGGTTCTCTTCTCGGGCTAGTGTGCCACGTTTCCACGGCTACATGTTACAAAAGTGTTGATGACACAACTGTTAACGAGACACTTTATGGGCAAATGCTATTAGGCCTCCTGTTGTTGCTGATGAGCGATGTGTATTTCACGACAAAAAAGTGGGGAAATTAATCCAGCGGAGTTACAGCAGAATGCCTGAAAGGCCAACAGGAAATAATGTAAAGCAAAACTGATTTAACCAAACGTCGGATTTAAATATGTTTTAAAGGAAAATCAGGGAAATTAAGAACACCCATCGGCCATGGACTTAACAATTGGAGCAAAAGAGTATTCTAAAGGAATTTCCAATCAGGATCGATGTTGACACTATGTTGTGTCCATGTTGTTTCGCTGATACTTAAGCCTACACAGGTTGATTCATTCCATTGCAACATTGGCCCAACCTTATAAGAAATTATTTTATTTCAAACATCTTAACTTAGTCCACGGTAAAATGCAATCCATTGAAAACGTGAGGCGTATATATATATACATTGTTGATTTCTCAAGCAAGCTTAAATTGTATTCGAATTCTTAATAAAATCTCAAGAGCTTCCTCCAATTTAATTTTGAAACAGGATTAATCTCCATTTCCTATGCATCCTTTAAAAGAGAGTTTAAAATGTTTTCATTTTTCCATTTTATTACACATTATTCTTGTTCTTGTTTACATATAGTTTTAATGTAACAAAAAAACCAATGTCGATATAATTTTTTCACGTCGATTTATTTGTGGTTAATTCAATAAATTAATTAAAACATAAATAATGGCATGCTGTCACTATGATAAAGCCAACATTGTCCCTGCAATGTTTGCATTGCACTCGTTGCAACCCCCTTTGAAGCTTCTGGCCATTAGCGGTAATTGCTATGATGGAACGAGAATCGAGCTGATATCTTCATCGAAACGGGTTGAAATTGCATGTAATAGGAAACAACATTTCGAGTCAAGTATTAGTTGTAACAATAATATAATCAAATTGTGGCAATTTCAATATCAAGACAAACGAATGTGAAGTCTAGAGAGTAAACAGTGTGACAAATTTAATATAGGTTTTTAGGTCCGTCCTGCTGTCTGCAATTCTGAAGCCTGATGCAGACTCTGCATACCGAAGTCTTTCGAAATTGAGTACCACAATAACTGCATCAAGTTGCCTTGACCAGATAAATATTTTGCAAAATATTGCAAAAACTTCCAATTTGTCTCTTTTATTTGCCGTGCTCTACCGAAATATCTACTTTTTGTCGAAAAAGTTCGACCTTCCAAAAAACATAGACACGCTTTACGAATTTTATGTCTTTTTATTTTATTTATTCACCCATTTGTGTGTAACACCCAACAGGAAGCGAGGTAGACACACTGTTAATTACACCTATCGACTTAGAATCACTTTTTGAAACAATATAGCAATGTCCGTCTGTCTGTTTGCCTGACCATCTATTCTTGTAATCAAAGTACAAGTCGCAGTTCTAGTCAAAACTAAATGAAACTTTGCACAACGAAGTTTTTCGGGATAAGGACGAACGCTATTTAATTTGAAGAAAATCGGTTCAGATTTAGCCCCCAATACGAATTACACTCCCGATTTGACATTTTATACTGTATTTGTTTGATATTGAATCTGCTCTTTATAATAATAAATCCCGTTTAGGATTCGGTCCTCAGCGCAGTAACGACATATATTATTATTCTGTTGAGTTTAAGAAGACAAGTAGTCACGCGATTGAGAGGTCCCATTATGACATCGCGATATAGAATGGTCTACATATTTAACGGATCGTAGAGTACCAGGGGTTTCAGATAATTTAAGTCGCGAGGGCGTATTTCAGTCTCGTGAACTAAAGTGTAACTCCAATAATCAAACATTTTCCTCTCGAGTTATCGCAGATTATGAAGAGTTCTAGATGATTATATGTTGTGATGGCGTATTTCAGCCCCGTTAATCTTTTTTAGTTTCAACTTAATGAGTTTGTTGTCCACCTCTTCGTAAGCAAGAACATTCAGAACGTTTCTTGCCAAGATGTTCACATGATGTTGAATGTGCGATGTTTTGAATTTCGTTTTTGACGAGTGGTATATTCAGGTCTCTGTGAATATTTTCGTTTTTCATATTCCAAGGTACGCCAGTAATCATCCTTAATGTCATTGACTGAACCCTTTGGATTTTTTTCGATATCGCTTGAGCAGGTATTGCCCCATAATTGAGCGCCGTAGTGCCCAATTGGTTTTATCACGCTGTGGTAGAGCAGTACCTTGTATTCTAGATTTAGTATCGAGTTTGGGTTAAGCAGCCAATGAAGCTGTCGGACTTTTAGGTTAAATTGAGTTCTTTTGGCTTCAGTACGTCTTCGCTAAGTTAATCGGCGGTCCATATATATTTCACGGTGGACGCGAATTATAATGATTTTTTATACCCTACACCACTTCGTGGTCTAGGGTATTATAAGTTAGTTTCGCGTCAAATGTTTGTACCACCAAGAAATAATCGAGCTAGACCCACCTTTAAGTATACCGATCGGCTTAGAATCACCAGCTGAGTCGATTTAACGATGTATGTCCATACTTTGGTATGGACCTGTGGGAAAATGTTTTTCCAAAATGAAGGACGGCAATACACCTGATATTTAGGGCACATTTTTGAAGATTGCAGCCTCATGTTCGCTTCTTGATTACTTTTTATACACTCCACTAGAGTATTATGTCTTTGTGCATTTGTTTGTAACACCAAAATAGACCCATTGGTAATTATACCGATCGACTTAGAATCACTTTTTGATTAAGTTTTGTGGTGCATCAAGGACGAACGCTATTTAATTGGAAGCAAATCGGTTCAGATTTAGATATAGCCCCCATACAAAAGTCGCTCCCGATTTGATATTTTCCGCTCTAGAACCCACATATTGAACCCGATATTCTTTAAATTTGGCAAAACATCTTATAATCCAAATATAAACACCTATGCAGAGTGTGGGTAAGATCGGTTCAGATTTAGATATAGTCCCCATATTACTTTTTCCGCTCTATAAAACACATACAGTGCCCGATTTGCTTCAAATTTGGTTTAAAACCTCATAATCTGACTAGAAAAACCTGTTGCGAAATCGGGTTAGATCGGTTCAGATTTAGATATAGCCCCCATACAAATGTCGCTCCCGAAAAGACTTTTTCTGCTCTATAAATATAATCGAACTAAAAGCACCTATGGTGAAAGTGGGTAAGATCGGTTCAGATTTAGATATAAATTTATTTATATACATATAAATGTTGCTCCCAAATTTTTAAACGATTTTGGTCAAACTTTACATATTATATTTCACCTATAAACATACATGGTGAAAGCGGGTCACATTATTCCATGTTTCAATATACCCCCATACAGATGTCGTTTCCGATTTAACAGTTTTTATCAAACACATGCATTTACAGAATAAAAAATCCATCCCGTTTTAATTTTTTTACTAAATTGAATTGTAATCTCCGGCCGACTTTAGCATTTCCTTACTTGTTAAGTATATTAATATTATAAGAATGAAGCATCAAGAATTATGTCTAGTTTGAAATAATAATTAAATATAGTAATGTGCATAACAAATGCACTAAAATGGTATTGTATTTCTATGTAAAGTTGACAGCCTCTACTCTGACGATAATGCTGTGGAATGCGTGGAATTCGATCCGGACGAACTTAAAGCCTTCTTACTTGTTTTAATGGATTTAAATTGATATTTGGTCAGGCGAATAGTCAAATAGACGGATAGTCGGACAGACAGATGCTAGCAAATAAAGGAGAATTGGTTACGATCCAATTCTTGACTTCATCTTTGTTAGTTCAAGCTATTGTAGTCAGCAGAAAAAGCGGTAACAACTCATACTTGGACGCTATAAACTAGTGGAGAACTTGGCTAAGGAAACTATCTGAGGCAAATGTTCATCAAGAAAATACTGAGGAGTAACAACTTTAGACATTAGGAATGCCTATAATTCGGATATACTGAACTTGCGAAAAATCATAAATTATTAAATCTCTAAGAGGAAATTGTGGACAGCGGCAAAGAAACATACAGGGTTATAGCAGGCGTCCCACAAGTTTGTGTGATACGACTCCTACTGTGGACTATCATGTATGCTAGTGTATTTGGACTGAAGGCACCGATGGAAGCGATAGTAGTAGGATTCACGAATGATACAGCTGATAGATGTTCAATTATACTCCAATGAAACAATAATAAGCATTAAGCTCCGGCTTGAATCGATCAGCCTAGATCTAGCATTGCATAAAGCTGAAGTGGTACTAAGTGGTGCAGGAAGTAAGGAAACTCTGAGGATATATGCTGAAGAATGCGAAATCTGCCCAAATACCTTATAGTGGTTGACAATCGTGAAAAAACTTGGATAGGGTGATTTCAATCATAGACAGCCCACGACAGAGTCGAAGGAATCTGATCTCTCGGAAAACCAATTCAGTCATTCTGCATTCAGCTCCGGTATGGGCAAATGAAGAATGGGTCAGCAAAGACTTTATATCCCATTTTCGAAGAGCTCTCTGCGAATCAGCAGTAGATTTCCCTAGACGCACGATTTCCCTAGTTGCAGGAGTTGCTGCTATTCACATAACTACAAGGGAACCTGCTGATATTCACGAAGTACGCGCTAATGATCAAATTTCTAAAGAACCATTGAGGATATAGATATGCTGCTGTGTGAAATGTTGTCGGTTCGATGGACATAGGACAATAACCGAACATGAATACAGTTCACAGCCGGTAATATAGTTGACACAATGTTGACAGTTGAAAACGACGGGGGAGCATTAAGTAACTTCATTATATACCTAAACCAGAGGTTAATGACCGTAGAGGTGATCCGGAAGGCCAATAGAAGAAGAGCCGCCTCAAAGAAAATATCACGAAAAGAAGCAAAGAGAGGTGACCCCCCTCAAGTAATAACGAAGTGGGGATAACGATCTAGTTGGTTTTGCCGGTAGTAATCTGGAATACCATAAAAATACCGGATAGCCGGACATATGGCTACTCGGACGGGCGGATAGTCCGACAAAGGGATAGTCGAAAAAACAAGCAGTCGCACTATATGTTGGTGACTCGCAAGATTTCAAGAGTTACAAAATCCTTCATTGCTATCTTCAGACATGGATCTCGACAAACAAAACTATATTTGGCTAAGTATTGTTACCTAATCGCTTCTTCTCTATATTATATTAATGCATTCAATTTAATTACCTGAACTAGTTGACATCTTGAAATACACTGACTGGCACATGACCAGACTTCATGTGAATACCACACTACCATACATCACTTGTTCGGCGATAAAACTCAGTCCGCCCACGCACGCTCCAAATCGGGTCATGGAGTCACTGACACTTTGGTCAACACAATAAAAATCGCAAACACAATTAAAACCAAAGTAAGCAGACAATTTCCAAGTCACTCGTTCGTTCATTCGCTCGACTATGCCACACATCAACAAGTGGCTCAAATGATTGCAGCGGGATAAGTGGCTAAAACGGTGGCCCACTGCAGTGCCAAAGCCGCAACAACATTTGCAGCAAAGCTGACAGTAACAAATTATCCACACAGCCAAGTATTATCATTATTGGTAGATCGATTTCGGGAAGGCTCGTTGCAAATGCATGCAATACAATGCAGCAACGGCAGTGGCAGCGGCAACACCAGTACCAGGCAAAGGCTGTCCAAGAGCATTTCCCAGGGTATATTCGTACGACTGTGGCTGCTTAATGTGGGATTCCTGTTGAAGTCATTGCAACCATTGTTAGTTTAGTATGAACATGTTAACGTAGAACTTAAAGGCATAACTACCCATGTACATATGCGGACTCCAAGTGCGGAACAGGACAAACTCTAGTCTCCAAACCTGGAGGAGGGAGTGAAAACAGCATTGCCGCAATAACAAGTCGAGGGAGAAAGAACAACACAATTTAAACATCACTTAAATCAAACCAAACAAGCAATTGCCACTGCTGCCACACAGCCATACACGCAATCCATTATTGTTGCAACTCGCAATGCCATCGCCACCACCAACACCACCACCAGCAACAGCAGCAACAACTAACAGCACATCAACAACATCAGCCAAACGATTTGATATGCAATCAATGCTTTTAATCTGTTTGCAACTTTGAGGTTATAACAACAAATCTGCAATGGATCCGTATTTGCAAAACCTCCTCCAATGGCAAATGAGTGACTGACTAACTGACTGACTAACTACCTGTATTGGATTGGATCGATGTGAGTGAGTGGCAAGTAAGTAGAAACAAATTTCCAAATACACTTCTGAAATGTTAAGGTGAATAGCTTAACAACAAAGCAAATGACAAATAGGATTGCCAACGTAATGTGCAATGAATCCGAGAAAGTATTCGACAAAAGCCAAAAATAATCTGTTATATTGAATAGTATTTCTGTCAGTACTCAACATTACTACGGAATGTGGTTCATCATAGGTTTCTCTTGCTCTTTGGTTGGGCGAAGATTTAAATATGAATTTGCTAATTCGTGGGATGTCCCTTCGAAGTCACCTCTCGAACGTTTGGTGGCCAATATCGAGAAGACGTGATCGGTAAATGATTAGCAAGCACCGGAGGATAAATGATGGCAGTAAGGTCAAAAATTGTGAAAAGTATCAAGAATACCAAAATGTTTTTGGCATGTGATTGGAGACTAAACAGGGAACAATTATGACAGAATTGTTTCAGAAACATAGATAGAGAAAGTAGAAATAAATGTGTACAGTAGAAATGCTGTATTAGAGTAAAATGGGGCCCCTTTTGGGTTATTCCAAAGTGTGGACACATATATTTGCAAAATTTGAAAAAAAAAATCCGATGCAAAATTTGCGGTCTTGAGTGGTAAAAATTAAAATGGGGCCATTTGTAGGGCTCTACATTAAAAAGTGGTTCCATATAGATCACTTTCAAAGTAGGTATTCTTAGTTGAAATATGACATGATATGCAAAATTATATCGAGATCTAATGCACGATGTGGGTTCTAGAGATGGAATAGAGTAGAATGGGGCCCAATTTGTATGGGGGTTATACCAAAATATGGACCCATATATTTGACTTTCATAATATGTCTTCTTAGTTGAAATATAATACAAAATGCAAGATTTTATAAACTTCCGATGTGAATTGTGGGTCCTAGAGGGGTAATAATTAAAATGGGGACCATTAATAAGGCCAATACATTAAAATGTGGGCCCATATAGATCATTTTCAAAGTAGGTATCCTTAGTATGAAATATGAATATAATATAATCTGCAAAATTTGAAAAACTTCCGATGTAAAATGTGGGTTCTAGCGAGGTAATAATAAACGGGGCCCACTTGTAAGGGCGCTAAATTAAAAAGTGGGCCTTTATATATCGCTTTCAAAGTAGATATTCTTAATTGAAATATAACATTATCTGCATAAATCGATTCAACTACTGATTCTAAGCAGGTCCGTATACTTAAAGGTGGGTCTAGCTAGATTATTTCTTGGTGTTACAAACATTTGGTGCGAAACTAACTTATAATACCCTAGTCCACGAAGTGGTGTAGGGTATAAATATCATGCATACAAATCTCCCGCGAACATGAAAATTTTGCATAAATATCCAATTTGTATTTTTTGTTTACCGTGCTCTACCAAAATACCCATATTTATTGTCGAAAATGATCGATCTTCCAAAAGAACATGTACGAATTTAAACGCTAGTAATCATGTTGTATAAGTTCGCGTGTAATTTTGCTATTTAAGCGTGAAGAACTTTATTTACAACTTTGGTGACCCCTACTGAAATTTTCTGGCAAATATCGTAAAACATGTAAATCCTTGAATGTATTTTTTTTTTGATTTTCTCGAAAAAAAAGGTCAAATTGATCCATAAGGAGAGGAGCTAGAGGGTAAAGGTGTTCCACAAAAACAATCCTCCTAAAATTCCACAATATAGTGTTGACAATAAGACTATCAGACATTAACTTACAACACAACACTTTTCTCACTTAGTATAATGCTCCCTTCGACCAAAATATGAAAACTTTGATCCACTGTAAACAGAAACTCAGACCTGCTGGACTATAAGTTTATTCTAACAAAATGATCAACTCAAAATGCCCTTACAGAATTATGTTCCAATCAAAAAGTCTTAATTTGTTGGACAGTGTTATAATTGTCAATAATGCAAATATATGCATTTTAAATAGATATTCAGTTATCCATTTATAAATTGAAACCCGACCCAAATCATTCCAAAACAAGTAAGAAAATGTCAATCGGCTATACTCTCAGAGAACATGTCAATGGAAGGGTTAAAATTTTGATTAGCGCTGGAGTATGTTGGTGGGAGGTACTAGAAGTTTGTGCCAATTCGATCCAGCTTCCACATTTGTTAATAATTGTACAAACATGATCAAATATAAAGTCATAATGGATTTCAGGCTCCGGTTTAACTCCATCACCGGTGCATTTAATACCTAGGATAGAGACAATTGTGTGGTAGGTACAAGAAGGGGCGTGACTAAAACGTAAATATTTTTTATATTTAAAGTGATTATAAAAACATTTTCAAATATCAAATTGAAAACGATTTTGACTACCTGTATGGATGCTATATAGGTTTTATTGTAACCAAAGTTGATGCCACTTTGTGTGGGAGGTACCAGAAGGGGTGTGGCAATATCGCCCATATTCCATGCGAATGTAACCTCTATAAAAGCATTGCCAGATATCAAGTTTCGCAGTATTCCGATAATCTGTATAGAAGTTATAACGGATTTAATTTTATGTAGTTTATGGTGTTTTGTGTGGGAGGTACTGGAAGGGGTGTGGCAAAACCCCTAATATTCAGTACACTTAAGGTGATTATAAAAATATTATCAAATACCAAAATATAGATGATTCCAAATATCCGTGTGGAAGTTATATGGGTTTTAATTTAACATAGAATATAGGCTATTTGTGTGGAACGTACCAGAAGGGGCGTGGCAATTTCGCCCATCTTCGAACTTAAGCAAACATTACATGTGTAAAGTTTGAATTGATTCCTTAGCTCCGTTCGAGAGTTATTGTGTATTTCAGCCAGACGGACGGGCATGGCTCAAACATCTTAAAAAGTCGTGAAACTGATTTGGTCCAAAAATACTTAGGGTTTTAAGTCACTTCTTTAATGCGTTACACTTTTTTGCTGTCCCAAATGATATATACCCTCCTGCTCTGTAGAGTGAGTGTATGATTAGAAATCATCTGATATTAATTTGTACAAACCCACCATTAAGATGTATGAAACCTACGGAAAACTATAAAAATTGTGCAAATGTTTCATGTTCCATGTTCGACCAGAGTATAACGATTTACTAAGGGAATGTTTTAACCCAAGCCTGTATAAAAGCTCAGCATCCACATATTTCAGAACTCATAAAAAGCGCATTCTTTTATCGGTTGTAGAATTAGAATTGGACATTGATTTTCAGTCTTTCTATAAATATCATTTAGCTAAACAAAATTTTTTTACAAAATTTTTGTAATATATATTCAAAGACCTGACTTTAAGTGAATATGACATCATTAAGTTATTAAGTTGTCTATAGAATTGATTTATCTTGATGAATTATTAGTAAATCTAAACATACTCAACTTTATTCTTGAAGCCACAAACAAAGCCATATTCAGTTTAAAATCCAAAAAATCGATATTTAGGTTACATTTATAATTTCTGGCCAATTTAGCGTATGATTGATATTATTTGAAATATCGGGTGATTCATCATGAGGTTCTATTTTCAATACGCTGTTTAGACAAGACAAATCACGCATGACTCATATAGAACTGTTTTGCCTTTTTGGTTCAATATCGTTTGACAAGACATCATGGAAAGACTCACACCAACACAGCGTCTACAAATTGTTCAGCTGTATTACTGGGACTGGTAAATCATTTTTGAGTTTTATTTTATATCATCAAAATATTTATAAATATTTATAATTTATATTAGAAATTAAAACGTGTAAAAAGAGGAAAATGATAGACAAATCTTAATATGCAAAAATAGAAAATATTCATATAATTTTCGAAAAATATCCCTTATAAGTGTTTTTTTTAAATAAACTAATTTACAGCAGTGTTTTAAGTTTGTTTAAATTTGCATTAAATTTCATAGCATTTTCCTATTTGTACACAAGGGAGCTTTTGATAAAGAAGTTTGAGTTTGTGGAAAATCATTTTCAAACATTAGTTAAGGATATCTTGCATTTGTTTAAGATATCATGTAGCTGCACGGTACAATGTAGACGATACGATGGAATATATAATAACAAATATAATTACGTGATTTAATAACATTTAACAGACAATTAAAGCAGATCAATGTTTCAGTAGAAGTAAAACTAAAAATTGATTATTGCGCCCAATATGCTGGAATTATTATATCATAACAACATCTTTGTATTATGTAGAAAAATATCTACGAAAATAATAATAACCAAAATTTTGCATTTATTCCAATAAGTTTTCTGAATTACTTTTTAGAAAATTAGTTTTACTTCGGAAACCTTAAACTTTTTACTGTGGTATTGTGCAATTCTGGCTTTAAATAAAAAACTTACCCTGATTTTCACCACCTCTGGTTAGAAATAACCAACAGTTATAAAGGGTGTCCCAAGAAGAGCGCAATTTTTTAATTTTAAATAAAACACAGATATTTAAGAAAAAATCGTGAAACTTTATTATATCGTAAAGTAGACAGAATGAGGTTATGTATGGAACAATATATCGTGCAGATGGCCGCCGCGGCTTTGCTGGCATGCACGCGATCTTTTAATGAAATTTTCAATGACCGTTTTGCATGAATGCTGCGGTATTTCATTAATACAGCGTCCAATTTCGTCTTTTAAGGCTTGAGTCGTCGTCGGCTTATTCGCGTAAACCATCGACTTCAAAAAACCCCAAAGAAAAAAATCTAATGGTGTTAAATCGCACGATCTAGGCGGCCAATTCTGATCTCCAAAACGCGAAATAACACGACCGGGATATGACTGATGCAGCAATTGAATTGTTTCTCTGGCTGTATGACATGTGGCGCCGTCTTGTTGGAACCGCATGCCCTCCACATTCATTTCTTCAATTCTAGGCAAGAAAAAACTGGTTATCATTTCACGATACCGAACACCATTGACTGTTTGCGCTTGACCTGCCTCATTTTCATAAAAAAAGGTCCAATGATTCCTCCAGCCCAAAAACCACACCACAGAGTGACACGTTGAGGATGCATTTGCTTCTCGTGAATCACTCGAGGATTTTCCGCACCCCAAATGCGACAATTCTGCCTATTGACGAAGCCATCAAGATGAAAATGGGCCTCGTCACTGAAGATGATTTTATCGGTAAAATCAGCATTTTTATGTTGTCTCTCCAATACCCAATTAACGAACTCCCTTCGCTGTCCATGTTCAGTTGGCTTCAGTTCCTGAGTCAATTGAACTTTGTATGCATGAATATGCAAATCTTTCGTCAAAATTCGCTGCAAAGTGGATTTGGAGACACCAATTTGCTGAGCTCGGTGTCGAATTGAGGTGGATGGAGTTTGAGCGACATCATCACGTACAGATGCGACATTTCGGTCGATCGACCTGGTCGATGGCGCGTTGTTGTCTTTACATCACTAACAGACCCAGTTTCGGCAAATTTATCCATTAATCTCTTTACAATTGACTCTTTTGGAGCATTATTGTGATCCCAAATTGATCGCAATTTGCGAACTGTAGCCGCAAAACTTTCACCATTTTGGTAAAACAATTTCACAATGAGAATGCGTTGTTCATTCGTGTAGCGCTCCATTTTTACTAACCTCGTACCTTCTAAAGAGTGATTTTTTTGAGGTTAGGATTTTCATGCATTAGTATTTGACAGATCACGTGGGATTTCAGACATGGTGTCAAAGAGAAAGATGCTCAGTATGCTTTGACATTTCATCATGAATCGTCTTACAAACGAACAACGCTTGCAAATCATTGAATTTTATTATCAAAATGCGTGCTCTGTTAAGAAAGTTCAGAAAGAAAGAAATTGTGTTCAGCGACGAAGCTCATTTTTGGCTCAATGGGTACGTAAATAGGCAGAATTGTCGATTTTGGAGTGAATATCAGCCAGAAGCATTGCAAGAGCTACCAATGCATCCAGAAAAAGTCACAGTTTGGTGCGGTTTATGGGCTGGTGGCATCATTGGACCGTACTTCTTCAAAGATGATGCGAATCGTAACGTAACTGTGAATGGTGAGCGCTACCGTGAGATGATATCCAACTTTTTTTTGCCCAAAATGGAAGAACTGAACTTGGTTGACATGTGGTTTCAACAAGATGGCGCTACATGCCACACAGCTCGCGATTCTATGGCCATTTTGAGGGAAAACTTCGGAGAACATTTCATCTCAAGAAATGGACCGGTAAGTTGGCCACCAAGATCATGCGATTTGACGCCTTTAGACTATTTTTTGTGGGGCTACGTCAAGTCTAAAGTCTACAGAAATAAGCCAGCAACTATTCCAGCTTTGGAAGACAACATTTCCGAAGAAATTCGGGCTATTCCGGCCGAAATGCTCGAAAAAGTTGCCCAAAATTGGACTTTCCGAATGGACCACCTAAGACGCAGCCGCGGTCAACATTTAAATGAAATTATCTTCAAAAAGTAAATGTCATGGACCAATCTAACGTTTCAAATAAAGAACCGATGAGATTTTGCAAATTTTATGCGTTTTTTTAAAAAAAAAAGTTATCAAGCTCTTAAAAAATCACCCTTTACTAACAAACAATAACAATTGTTCAAATGTCAAACAATGACACTTCGAATGTTGCCAGATTTGAAAATTGCGTTCTTCTTGGGACACCCTTTATATTTCAAACTACACACCAAGTGACTGCTATAACTTTTGGTTAGCTCTAATAGTAGGTTAATAATAATTAATAATTTTGATAATAAGCCTTTAAAACCAAAACATAGCTGTTCTGAAAAAAACAATTTTTTAATTAGCTTTAAACAAAACTATTTTTGAATAATAAATTAAATGACGATTTTTATTTCAATTTAAAACTCAGCGTCGCACAGTGGTTCAGAATCAAAATCCATCGGCATTTTTGAGTTCTGTAAAAATCAAAATTAGAGAGGATAATTTTGAGATATTAATTCATTACAACCAAACTATATTTGGCACAAACATTGTTTCGGTGTCATAATACAGCTAAGAGATAACAACTTCTAATACAAAATTGAGTGCAAAATCTTTTAAAATGTGTGAGAAACAATTCGACATAGTCAAAACAAGAAATTACGTTTTTTCAATTTTCAGAATCTGAAAAACGTGAAAATCTGTAATACAAAAAAATTAAAATGTTTTCTTCGCATTATGAACAAACACGTAAAAATATATTAGAAAAAAACATAAAAATAAAAAATAGAAGTTTTAATTTTCTTTAAAATCGAAAAATACGAAAAGAAGTCAACTTTGGGCCGATTTATATAATATATCTGATTTCCCGATTTTTAATGTTAATATCTCAAAATAATCCTGGGTCCTTCTCTAATTTTGATTTTTTACAGAACTCAAAAATGTCTATTAGAACAAAAGTTATTGAATTTTGGCTGAGTGGTTCAGGATCAAATTCCTTCGACCAAAATTCAATAGCTTTTGACATAGCAAGATATTAATAAACAGTACGAGCTCGATGATCGCAACTAGTTATGGACAGTAATTGCAGTAACAGCATTAGTTGCGATAACCAAACCCAAAATTGACCTTGAATAATTGTCTCAGAATAAACTCAATAGATTTATTGAACTGTTTACTGACTTTCGTTTGGATTTATTCAAATTTATTAACTCGATATTGCAAATGTATGAAAGTAAGACTCCAGATTTGGGGAGTCGGCGAATTGTTTTTGGATAGCTCTGATCTCTCTTTAGCTTTCACAAATTATAAAAATATATTTTTCAATATTTCTTAAGATATCTCGTGAAATAGCACCTCTATTGGATTTTGAAATCACAGTACCTGACATACTATAAAGGTGTTATAGTTCGCGGCTTGGATATCAACTTTGGAAAATATCAAACGAAATTTGCAATCGATGGGATCAATTCTTGAAAATATTTCCACACTTCCAAATTTGCTGGGACGATTATATGGGTTCTTAGTAATGCGCGGTCCTTCTAATTCAGCGCCGTCCATGGTTAAATTCAAAATATCTATCCCGGAAATAGAAAATAATTACAACTTTTGAGTAGAAGTTGCGATAATCGAGACCATAAGTTGCGTTTATAAAGACGCCAATGCTAATATTAGCAAAACAACGAGCAGTTGCTATAATAGGTGATTGCGATCATCGAGCTCGCGCTGTATTATTATTGAAAATAGGGCGATCGGATATATTTTAGAAATTAGCCCAATGTAAACTGATTTTCGTATTTTTCGGTTAAAAAAAAATAAAATTTATATTTTACCTTCTTGTTTATAATACACAAAAAAATATTTTTCGTATTACAGATTTTCATCTTTTTCGAATTTGTCGAACAGTTCTAATCCTAAGTATTGGCCCAAATATGAAGAACACGACCATACCATTACTTGATCGAGCGGTCTGGTTGTGGTAAGTTTTTTAAATAGGATCGCATTCCTGATTTGTTTTGGTTTGGTTTAAAGGACCAGAAAGCTTTCGCAATATGTGCACTCGGAGACCCTATTGGATCCATATCCATATCCTTGTGCCTGAAATGTATATATGTAAATGTGAATTAGATGAGAGGGTGGGACAGGAGGTGAGGGGATAGAGGAAAAGCGGGTTGTGGTGGTATAGGAGGTTTCAAGTGGGTGGAAGGAGTTAGGAAGACGAGTTTAGTTTGACTGTGCAGTTGTCAGGTAATACTCTTTCTTCCTTGTAGTTGCTATGGCCTTTGAGTAATTCGAGGATACCTCTGGGTAGCTTGACATTGGCGTACCTTATGGTTCTCATTCTTACTGATAGGTGCCAGATTCATTGCTATCATCTGTGTAAATCAGAAACTACCCATAATCCAACCCAGGCCCTTCGAGAATCTCAGCAGGTCATGGATGGTGCGGGTTGCGATTTCATCGATGTTCCTAATTATAAAATCTCCTAGGTATTTTTTCCTACGTACACAGAGAGAGGGACACGTACATAAAATGTGCTCGATCGTCTCAATCTCATCCTCGTCCTCACACAGTCGGCAATAGTCCACAATACCTATGTGTCACCTGCTGAGCCTGCTTCTAATGTTACAGTGCCCTGTGTAGATTCCTATGAGCGTACGCAACTCTACTTTGCCTAACTTTAATAAAATTCTTGTATTCTGTTTGTCTGCCTTTGGCCAGGTGGCCCTAGCAATCCTACAGGTTGATAAATTCATCCCTGTTGAGTTCATCATTGCCCATCTGCGTGACTCAATCAGTCTATAGAAAACGCCGATCGGTGGTTTCACTGAGTTTTCGGCTTCCTAGATTTCCATGGATGAACCATTTCTGGCCAGTTCATCTGCTATTTCGTTCCCACTGATATTGCTATGTCCGGGAACCCAGCAGAGACCACATGGCTTCTGAGGTCATCCAGCGAGCGCTTGCAACTCAGTAAAAGCTTTGATTTGACGTTATGTGGCATGATTGATTTAATGGCTGCCTGACTATCTATGCAAAAGTTTATATCTCTTTCCGCTGGAATTTCTATCTCCGCTAGAAATTCTACTGTTTTTTTGATTGCAAGGATTTCAGCTTGATAAACGCTACAGTTATCGTTGAGTCTGGAAGTTTTACGTATCTGTAGTGATTCAGTGCAGAAACCCGCTCCTGTGCCTATATCCATCTTAGAGCCATCAGTGTAGACAGCCAAGCCTGTAAAGGGCTCGCCATTGTCCCAATCTGCTCTTTTCGGTATAATCATCTGTGGTACTGTTGAGAAGTCCAGAACCGGTACCATGTAATCGGTACCTTCATCGAAGGCTGTTTCTGGCTGAAAGTTCTCCACATTCCTTTGTAAAACAATCGCATGACCGTATGGTCTACTCCTCCAGTAGCCTGATTCCTTGAGCCTTAAAGAGCTTTTTGCAGCAGCCATCTCTGTGAAATGATCCAGAGGTAGCTGGTATAATATTACATCCAATGCTGACTGCGGGGTGCTTTTGAGGGCTCCTGTGATACTCAGGCTATCTAGTCTCTGTGTCTTAGTTAATTTTGCTAATTTCCCGTTTCTCATGGCACTCCACCAGACTAAACAACCATAGGTAGTAATGGGCCTGACTACCGACCGGTAGATCCAATCTACAACTTTCGGTTTCAGACCCCAGCTCTTACCTATGGAGTTTCTGCATATGTAGAGAGCATTTAGGCCTTTTTTATCTTTCCTCAGTGTTTCTAATCCAATTCAGCCTGCGATCTAGAATCACCCCAAGATATTTAGCCTCCTGTGAGAGGGGAATTTCGGTACCATCCAGTACTGGCTTCATGAATGGATCTATGTTGTATTTCCCTGTAAAAAGAACTAGTTCGGTTTTCCTAGGATTTATGCCCAGGCCACTGCTGCTAGCCCATCCTGATACTCTTTCAATTCTAGATTTCTTTCTATGTAGCTGACAACCTCATTAAGATAGGCATGTTGAGCGTCACTTAACAGATTGCTATCTATGTTGTCTCTTAGATATGCGTCTAAGATACGTTCCATTGTCTTAAGGAGGAAGGATGACTGGCTGATTGGTCTGAAATCCTTAGCGGACGAGTGACTGGGTTTGTCTGCTTTGGGTATGAAAACAACCCTTACCTCCCTCCAGTTTTTTGGTATAAATCTGAGGCGTAGACATGCTTTAAATATACGCACGAGATGTTTTATAATCACATCCGTCGTCTGTAGCAGCATGGCTGGACCATCCATATCCGGGGATTTGAAGGGCTGGAAGGTAACAATTGCCCATTTTATTCTATTTTCATTGACTATGTTATCTATGATGACTTCATCAAATTGAGAGAGATTATCTATTGTGGTCATAGTGACCTCACCATCAACCTCTGTACAATTAGGAAAGTGGGTCTCTGCTAAGAGGCCGAGTGTCTCTTAGCCCGATGCCGTCCATGTACCATCCAGTTTCTGGATGTGTCCTAGAGGTTTCGGGTCCTTCGACAGTACTCTTCTGAATCTGGCTCCCTCGTTAATGTTGTCTATTGCCTCGCAATAGGCAACCCAGGACGCTCTCTTTGCTCTTTTAAGATCTGCCTTGTAATTGTTAAAACTAACCTTGTAGTTTTCCCAATCTTCATTGCTACCTGTCCGTTGTGCCCTATTGTACAGTTTCCTGGTATTCCTTTGCTTTCTAAGCTCAGCGGTCCACCAGTACGGTTGAGTCCTTTTTCTTGTGTTATTTTATAAACTGGGTCAAAGGTCAGGGTTAAAGTAACCCTTCCAAAATGTCGAACAATTAAAAAATTGTGAACAATAATTCCTAATAAACAATTATCAATTGAGTTTCTCACTCTCATAACACACCACATCTTCAACTTGGCAATCCTATTACCACCAACAGTTTCGCCCAAAAAACGCAATTCCAATATCAAGACATTGTGCTGTGTGCATGCTAAAGGCCTCGTGGATTTGCGTACCCAGTGGGTGGCAGGTTTTTCCGTCTGTTATTTCAGGGGGAATTACAATGATGTGTGTTTCGTTGATTTGCATAGCGTTCAGTTTTGTCTTTGACAGAAGTTTCTGTGTAAACACCGCAGAACATCGAGGAGCAAGTGTTGTTGACTGCCTTTGTTTGCACCAAAAGCGTTAAGCGCATGCGCGAAGCATGCGGTAGCTGTGCATTCTAACAACAACAGTCAACCATCTACTGCGGTTTCAGTACACAGAACAGAACTTAAGGAGTTCTTTTGGTTAAAGTTTGGCTCCTCACTATGACAGAGCAATTGAACTCACAGCAAAAATTCTTTGGATGGCTTGTTACATCATTGGGCAGTCAGTGGTCACACATTCGTTTTGTGAATCATACTTCAGATGGACTGGTTGGCGATTTTGATTGTTAAGATTTCCTCATTCGATTTTTGGCTTCATTTTCAAATTAAAAGTGATTCGTTCTGAAAATTATTATTTTTAGATAACCCTGGGAAGCCTTTTTGACAAAATCCTCTGATATCTTCAGACACCATTCTCTTTTGGTGAACTCCGCAAACCTTCTGGTCATTTAACCATTTCCTCTTTTTCTTTTTTTGCTTTTGTTGCCCCGCAAATGCTGGGAAGATGCAATGTTAACTCATATTTATCATAAATATTTGTTATCACATAAATGTTGAAAATATTACCAAAACATTATTCATAAATAGCATCAATACTTTCGAAATAAAAACTCTTTTCTGGTCGAAATGAAAGGAAAGAAAGCAAAAGAAAGTGGAAAATTGCGGGAAGCAAATGCGATTTCCAGTCAAAAGATCTATACGAAAAGGAAGTGCGGACTACTTGGGAATATTTTGCTTTTTCATGTCCATTTGTTATCGCGCTATTATGAATTGTGTTTCCCTCTTTTACATCGAACGGTTGGTTGTTAGCAAAGAAAAACTTGGCATAAAATGTAGCTAACAAATGAGCAACATGAACCAGTACTTGCACTGGTCAGAGCTATCGCTTCCCTGCAAATACTTTGAAATGCAAAAGTATTCGACAGAGGATGAGGTTGTTGACGATGCTGATAAATTCAAAGCCAAAACAATTTGATTTTTTCTAGTTGTTCCTTCTTTCTATCTGCTAACAATGCTAGGCTTTTTGTGAAGACTGTAGAAAGGAATTGAATGTAAGCCAGCAAAGTTTAGCGGTGTAGATGCAAAGGGTTCATCAAAGAAGAAAGATATGAATCAGTTCTGAAAAGAAACAATATTCTTAAGAACAACAAAAGACAGAGAGAGTCGGCATGATAGACCTCGGTCTTAAATATTTTCTGCCATAGAATGTGTGTAAAGCTTGTTAAGCAGCGCAAACGTTTTCTGCGTTGCCGGTCTTCGGCTTGGCTTAAAAATTCCCCACCACCCTTTGATTTGCCTAAAGCCTCACTACACCAGCATAAGGATTATTTATTGAACAAAACATGAACTTTGTGTTCATCTTTATAAAAACCAGTATATGCAAAGGACTTTTAAATATCCCGGGAATATTTTATTGATTATTTTGAGCAGTTAATAAATCTTGATATTTTAAACCATACGTAAAATAAATTATTTTTATTCCGGGAATAAAATGTTGTATCCCTGTTTTTCCGGATAATGAAAACCCTACTTCTCAAAAGGGTTTATTATTTCGCGGCACTTCCCGAGGAATATAAAACAATTAAGAAAAGTCGGGCGAGGCCGACTATATGATACCCTCCATTTTCTATCTCATTACAATTCAATTCGGTGGAAAAAAGTGAAATCAAAACAATGAACGATGTGAAGCACTTTCACCGTATGTATTTCATGTTGAAGTATAAGGTGACGTACCAAATTTGAAGAAAATCTTTGGTTTCTATAGATGAAACAAGTAAGGAAGGTTAAAGACGGCCGTGGCCAACTATATGATACCTTAGTCATTATTATAGGGTATAAAAAGATCGATACATTTGCTCCGTGTGATTTACGATACAGCCATAAGAAGAGAATATACTATAAATTTAATACTTCTATCAGTATTTGTAAGAAAATTTTAACACAAACTTGGAATGGGAGCTATATAGATCTGAACCGAACTGACCCATTTTTAGCAAAGGTTTTGTAGTTGAAATATAAGACGTTTCCCCAAATTAGATGGAAATATGTTAAATATGTAACAAATAACATAACATAACAAATGCAAGAGAAATTGTGAGCGATAATTTTATGGGATCTATATATCTAGACTAATCTAACCCATTTTCACCATAGATGTTCCCAGTTAAAGTTTATGGTGTTTTACCAAAAAATTTTAATCGGAGAACGAAATTTGTATGGGAGCTATGTGTAAATCTGAACCAATCTGACCCTTTTTCACCAGAGATATTTCTAGTTCAATTATAAGGTACTGTGCCAAATTTGAAGCAAATCCAGTAAAATTTGCGGTTTCTAGAGCGTAAATACTCAATGTGTTGTTGAATAGTCGCTGCGAAGCCATCTGAGAAAACCTTTGACAGGGTGGAAATCATGATAGTGGTAGTCTGCAGCCAAGTAATAAATGTCACCATGCCATTTATAAATAAATTTGCATTCTATTAAATATAGATTCAAAATGGTCTTGAGCGAGGACAATATCCCAATTCAAATCAAATATTGATTCCAGTCCAACAAAAAAAAACTAAAAAAATATACATTTTAAATTTTTATTTATTAGGCAGAAAATCTTCTTCTATATGACTAGCTCTCCATCAAACTACTTTTTAATTCAATGTGATAGGGTTAACATAGTTTTCCCCATGCCAAATTTTTGAATACAAAGACTTAAATTTGATTGAATATATCTGAAACGTCAGAAAACGGCGTTGCTATTTGATGGGCCATATTTCCTAATATCATTTCTTCCAGTTTTCTTTGAAGAAGTTGGACAAAATAATTTTAAAATCGTGGATTCTGAGCGATATGAGATCAATTCGGGATTTTTAACCGGTTATTTCAGATTTAGATGTAGAAAAATCGAAAATCGGGTTTCTAAAAATCCTAATCGAACAAAGCGAAAATCGACGAATGCGAAAAGCCAGGTTTTGATTACTTTAGCTGTCAGAGTTTTCAATATTTTTCAAAAAAATCGTCTGAAATAATATCTTGCAATACCAAACACGTTCACCTAATTTCATCAAAATTGGAGACTTTCGGACCAAAATCAAAGAGGTGTTATGTAATGTTATTTATTATTATTATTTCACATCATACACAAGCTTCACATGCCTAAATATGTGATGGTTTTTTTAATGATAACTGAAACCCGATTAAAATCAATCGATCTCTAATGCATTTCCTTAAAAAATAAATTGTAGACAAATTCTTCATACACATTTTGAAGACAAAAGGTACGATAGAAACTTTTGATTTTTAGTCTAAGTCCGAAAATACCTGGAAAGAAACTGTACTTCTCAGCCACAATTTGTATTTGTCTTTCAATCACTCCGGCGCCGAGTCGTCGAATAAAACGGTGTTGTCCATGGTAATTAATTTTGAACATCTGGCATCTTGTACACATTTATGAACCAATATGGCTTGCTAAATGTGGTATTCCAAGATAATTGCAATCCTGTTGGAGGGTATAAAAACGTTACAGGTCTCTTCACGACCTAAAATGATGGGACGTATGAAGAGAGATTGCAGTGCTGACTGTCCATTTACCAATCTGGTCGTCTGGTCGTCAATTTCGAGGTAGTGTTCAAATGTCACCATGCCATTTTATAAATAAATTTGCTTTCAACCAAATATAGATGCAAAAAGGTCTTGAGCCAGGACACATAAAATTTGTTTCTTACAAACAATGTTATGCAAACATTAATTACATCCATGGAAGCGTTCAGGGTTTTCCAACAAGAACTGTTATTTTGGTATTCAAAGAAAAATGTAATTTTTTGAGATATATGATCGGATGTTTAGTTCATAATAAAGAGGAAGGAAGGTATGCCGTTAATAATGAAAAACAACATCAGCCAAATGGCAACCACGACCACGCTTACAGGAACATATCCTTTTTAATGAAATTTTCCATAATCAAATCGCAAAGTGGCTACCCTATGTCCTCGATAGCCTCACGAATTCTATCTTTGAGGTGTTGAATCGACGCTGGGCTGTTGGATTAGACCTTATCTATCACGTGACTCCAAAGGAAGAAGTAGCAAGGTGTTACATCAGAATATTTCGGTGGCCAATTGTGATCACCTCTTCGAGTGATAACACGGCCCGGAAACTTTTCCCTTTTTGTTGCTTGTGTGGCACATAGCGCCGTCTTGTTGAAAGTAAACGTTGTCCAGATCAATACCATACAACTCCGACCATAAAAAATCATTAATAATCTCTCGATAGCGCAATCCATTCACCGTAACTGTTGATCAAACCTCATTTTCGAAAAAGTAAGGTTAAATGACCCCGCCGGACAATAAACCGCACCAAACAGTCACACGATGAGGATGGAGAGGCTTCTCAACAATAACTATTGGGTTTTTCGAGCCCCAGATGCGACAATTTGGCTTGTTGACGTAGCCACCGAGGTGGAAATGGGCCTCATCAGTCGATGATTTTTCGATGGAATTCCGGATCATTTTCATTTTTAGTTTGTATGTAAGTATGTTTACGTTTTGAACGATTTTGTAATGACATTTTTCCATCGAAGCAACTACCATCACTCCTCAGGGTATCACCCATTTAACCATAGCATCTAAGAACCATTACATCCAGCGAGTCTGATACACCCGAAATCCAACAAGAAGAAGTATAAGAAATTGTGGTAATTGTTTCTAAAAAGCTGTTATTTTCAACGCCAGACATGCAGTGATGATTTATGACAGCGCAACGTATAAATTCTATGCACTTTTGTTGCAGCAGCAACAACTACAGCAACGCCTGCCAGCAACAGCAGCAAACATTTATAAATACATGATAGTTTTCCCACAACATTCATCAATCATTTATAAGCAGAAATAATATTTTTTTGAGAACTTTTACAGGCTATAGTCCCGTCCGTGAATAATGGCTTAAAGTGTACGACGGCCACCGTAGAGTGGCTAACTCCCACTCCCATAAGCCAGTGCCAATTCCCACTCCCTCGGTAGTTGTGCATGTGTTGGCAATTTGTTCGGCTTGGTTAGTCGCTGCTACTTGGCTATCATCTTGATTTGATCTAATATGCATGTAGAGTAGTAGTAGCTGGAAATGTAGTGAAAATTGTTATAAATGTATTTTTGGCTGTCAGAGTGACGATCATAATCCCCTCGTTTATAGATGGTTTTTTGGAACAGACAACCTAAAGTGAAATGCTATTAGGAAATCGTCCAGTGAACTCATGCAAAATTATTAACCTACAGCGATTTTGGGCATATTATATCAAACCAGTAAAAACGGGCATAAGTTCGGCCGGAACGAACTTTATAAACCCTCCACCATGGATTGCATTCCACAGAGACTGTCGATTTTCGTAGAAGTGAAGTAACAATACAGGAAAATGTCATTTGTTTAACATAGCCAAACCAAAACAAATAAAAATATTGAAAAAAAATTATTTTATAAATAAATATAATAGTTTTATTATTTCAAAACACGCTTATAAGCAAGGCAACCAATACGTTTATACTATATATTGAGGGTTTATATTCAAAAGTGGCTATGAACCATTTTCTCGAAAATGAGTTTTGGATGCCAAACTATTCTTAAATTTGGATGTCATCTGTCATATAAATTTGGAAAATATTTTTTTTCTAAAGTCGTAAAATGCGTCTTATAGTCGTAGACCGGTTGGGATTGAAATGGGGCGAAATCGGCCCAAAGGGAAACATTTTTCCCTCACAAGGACTAAAAATACCCATAATAATCCCTAATATTTTAGCGTATTTAAGCATGTTTTTTGAATATGTCTGTTTATATTTGCTTGATATTTGGTATGCGCATTCCCCCTACAGCAAAAACGTGCACCATAAAGTGATTCTTATTTGTAGGGGGTAAAATGGGACAAAAAAGGGATAAAATGGTAAATGATAAAATGGTGTGTACATTAGGGCGTACCTCAAAAAAAAAGTTCGCCGTACACCTTCGAATATGAAGTATTATTGAAAGGTAGTTTCAAAAAAAAAATTTTTATTTTTTTATGCCGAACGTAGGGGTCGCGCTTTTACATTTTTCTATATAACTTGTATTTATAAACGGATTTTAAAGTGTGATACATCGATGTTTTTGTCTCGACGAGGCCGATTTTTTTGTCTTTGAAGTCATTGAGCTCAAGCACCCCCTTCTGGTACTTACCCATCATTTCTCAGTTGCTACTACCCTAATGTACCACTCTAATAATCGAAAATTAAAGCTCGCATAAAATCATGAATCATGTTTGAGCTCAATGACTTCAAAGACAAAAAAATCGGACAAAAACATCGATGTATCACACTTTAAAATCCGTTTATAAATGCAGAAGTTATATAGAAAAATGTAAAAGCGCGACCCCTACGTTCGGCATAAAAAAATAAAAAAAATTTTTTTGAAACTACCTTTCAATAATACTTCATATTCGAAGGTGTACGGCGAACTTTTTTTTTTTTACTTGTAACCTGGTACGCTCTAGTGTACATTCCTCTAATTGAGTAGATACATAATATAAAAGTATTTTTTCCAAATTCGTACTTTTAAGGGGCAAAATGGGAATAGAGGGATAAAAATGGTACCATCCAAACGGCTGTACCTAGAATAATGAAATTCGGTGTATACATTCCTCTGATTGCATAGACAAGTAAAATACTGGGATTTTTCAAAATTCGTACTTTTTGGGGTTAAAATGAAAAAAGGGGATAAAAATAGTACCAATCAAATGACCACAGCTAGAGTCATGAAATTTGGAGTATTCATTCCTCTGACTGCGTAGACACGGAAAATAAACTGATTTTTCGAAATTCGTACTTTTTGGCGTCAAAATGGAAAAAAGGGATAAAAATAGTACCAACCAAATGACCGCAGCTAGAGTCATGAAATTCGGTCTATACATTCCTTTGACTACGTAGACATGAAAAATAAAAGTTTTTTTTCCAAATTAGTACTTTCAAAGGATACAATGGGTACGTAGGGATAAAAATGGTACCAACCAAACGGGTACACCTGGAATAATGAAGTTAGGTGTATACATTCCTTTGATTGCGTAGACACTTAAGATAAACAGATTTTTCTAAATTCGTACTTTTTGGGGTTAAAAAGAAAAAATGGGATAAAAATAGTACCAATCAAATGACCGCACCTAGAGTCATGCAATTCGGAGTATACATTCCTCTGACTGCGTAGACACGAAAAATAAACGGATGTTTCGAAATTCGTACTTTCAAGAGATACAATGGTACAGGGGGATAAAAAAAGTACCAACTAAACGACTACAGCTAGAATGATGAAATTCTAATTGCGTAGAAATGTCAAGGGGGTAAAAATGGTACCAACCAAATGGTCGCAGCTGGAATCATGGAATTCGGTGTATACATTCCTCTGAGTGCATAGACGCAAAATAAAAAGTTTTTTTCCAAATTCGTACTTTTTCTTTTACGGCAAAAATTGGTTGAATCATGAAGTTAGGTTATTTTGCACATGTACGTCTGATAATGGATTTTCAAAATCTGTGCTTTTGGAATTAAAATAGAATTGAAGTACAACCAACTGTAGCACCCACTATCTTCCAATATTTATGGTATTTAAGCTTTTTGAAAATATAAATATAAGAATATTTATTATTTGATTTGAAATAGATAATATTTGTATTTGTTTTAGTTTGGCTATATGACAAAATTTATATTTTCCTGTAATATAGCTGCACTTCTACGAAAACCGACAACCTCTGTGGAATGCAATCCATGATGGAGGGTATATAAAGTTCGGCCCGGCCGAACTTAACGCCGTTTTTACTTGTTTTTAATTATCCATACCATACCATACCAACAGAACCGAACTTTAGCGAAGGCATTCATTTGCCAAAAGTACATATCTTTGGCCGTCGAGGGTGTATTAAAATGATAACAATATTCTACTTTGATTTTCAATCAAATTTTTATTTAGTAATAAACCAATTTCATGTTCTCATTACATTATAGACAATGACAAAGTGTTTAGGCTTCAAGCAGCCTTTGCTGCTTAAATATTTACAATCAATTTAATATTTTTGAGGTGAAATGACTCCTACATATTTGTCTGCACAAAATTTCTTATTTTCATGTTGTGAAAAAATTAAAATTCCCATTCGCAGTTACATGTGGTTGCTTTCATGATATCAATTATTCAATTTGTTGTAACAACAGTCAATTCATGTCCAATTATTTACTTAAGGACACTTTTGTTGTCTCTCATTTAACACAAATAATTTAATAGTTTTCTAAACAATCGAATCGAATCCATTCCCTTTCCATTCCATCCAATGCAAAGCAAGTAACTCCATGACATCCTTTGATTGCGCCCAGCACCAACATGCCAATGAAAGCCGTTGTCCTGGCCTTCGGTTTCAACTTTAAATTGCTTTGTCATTGTCCGGCGTTCCGTTGTTGTCGCTTCCAAGTCCTAAGTTAGCTAGCAACACGTACTTACCGTATATAACCATATGTAAGTGTCCTGTGATTGGGTTGTGTTGAATTAAGTTGAGTTGTTATCGCCGTTATTGTCATCGTTGCCGTTGTTGTCCTTGTTGTCAACGAAAGCCCTTTATTGACTTAGTTTGTGAAAGTAGCAATTTATTTTTATTTCACTTCCACTTTCTTCCGTTGGCCAAAGAAAAACGAAAAAGTTTCATTGTTGCTTTATTTGTCTTAAGTATGATTTGAAATAAATGCAATTCATTGAGAAGTTTTAAGTATTCTTTCTCAGTTGCAATTATTTCACTTAAGGACACGTGTGAGCAAATACACATGTACGACTGTGTACTTATAATTTGTCAAAGGCACCCGAAGTGAAACTTGAGGAATGTACAACGAATGCTTTGCTTTAGCAAAACTTTGTCGGCCAGGAATTCCGTCACTATGTTGGCTCTATTAAGGGGCTACGTCAACTTATGAGAAATAAATAAAAGTAACAAGAGGAAGGGGTGTTAACTAAAATGAATCGTATATATTCCTCACTTTGGCATATACTACACAATATTAGGGCAGTTTTTCTTTATGGCAAGAAAACCAGTGGCCATATTTTACATTTACTCAAACCAAAAAAACAAGTAAGGAAAGGCTAAAGTCGGGCGGGGCCGACTATATAATAGCCTACACGACTCTCTATGTACCTCGCTTTGTAGTTCACATATAGTACCCGAATTTCTTCAAGATTGGCATAACACCTTGTAATCTAACTATTTATTATATTATTACCTATTATTTACTTATTACTTATTATTATTATTATATATATATGTATAATGATATAATAATAATAATAATATAATAATGATAATTAATAATATATATAAATATTATATATATATATATATTATTATTATTTATTTACTTATTACTTATTATTTATATATTTACAAATGTTGCTCCCAAATGTTTAACCGATGTTAGTCAAAGTTTACATATTATATTTCACCTATAAACATACATGGTGAAAGCGGGTCACATCGTTCCAGTTTCAATATACTCCCATACAAATGTCCTTTCCAATTTAACATTTTTTGTCAAACACATACATTTACAGGATACAAAAATCCTTCCCGATTTCACTTTTTTACCGAATTGAATTGTAATGAGATAAAAAGTCCGTCCGTCTTTAGCCTTTCTTTACTTGTTTGCGAGATGCCCATATGTCCATACTTTGGTATAACCCTAATGGCGCCCATTCTGATCTATTACAGTTCTAGAAACTACATCTTACATCGGATCTTCATCAAATTTTGCAGATCATGATATTTTTCCTAGAATACCTAGTGTAAATGAGAAATATATATGTAGGCCCATGTTTTGGACCAGGCCCAGAATGTTGTTTAATACTACTGTATAATTTGTATTTGTCTGTCGGATAATTGGACCAATTACCATATTATTAACCATATTCGTTAAATATGGCTAAAGATGAATTTATAGTAGATGTATAATTTATATGAACTACATAAAATTGCTCCCATGAAATACCTGACTTTATACTTTTACGGCAGAAATTTTTTGAATCATGAAGGTAGGTTATTTTATACATGCGATACTGTATTTTCAAAATTTGTATTTGTTTTGGTTATTTTAAAAAAATATATATATTTTCCTGTAATATTACTGCACTTCTACGAAAATCGACAGCATCTATGAAATGCAATCCATGGTGGAGGGTATATAAAGTTCGGCCCGGCCGAAATATTTAAAAAACTCAATGGCCAAATAATCCCTGCAATTTGTGCACAAAGTTCGATATTCGGCGTTTATCACTATTTTAACATCCTCTCGGATGCAAAGTCTCCAGCTCGTGTCCTTTTCCATTTCGTTTAAGCGCTTCAGCAGCTGTCACAACATGTCTTAATGGTGTCATTCGTGGCATAACGCACACACTCAAATACATATCTCCAATATGAGATCACAACAGGAAAACGACAAACATGAAGCGGAAGATGCTGCGGGAAAATTGACGCAGTCATTGTCTAACCATTTCAAAGGAGTGCCTTTATTATCTTGCGCCATCATCCATGGCAAGCGGTCGGTGAAAACCCGGTTTCATGTGTTATTTTGAAAAATATTCGAATTTTCATTTTCGCAAAATAAAAATAATAAATTCAACTAAAAGGTTTATTTTCGCCTGGTAAAATAAAATAAAATGGCTATCAACAAAATCATGCTTGAAGGTGATTTGGATCCTTTACTAGCATAAACTGCACCATCACAAGTTTGCTCATTGGATAAAAAGGATAAATTAATAAATTAATCGCCTAAAGTTCCAATTTCATTACCCCTTGACAAATGTGTACTAATTTACAATTCGTATTTCGATGTATGTTTCCCGTTTTCATGGATCCATTTCCCTTAAATTTCGTTTCATATATTTTAGATGAAAATAAAATAAAAAATTCCAATCGAAACATATAAAGTGAATTTTGAAAAATTTCTATTAGGCCATAAATAAATATTCGTTTAAAATAGAATTTTCAGACGATTACATTTAGTAAATATTTTATTAAAAGTGTACTTCTCCACTCTACAATTTAAAGGGATTGACTAAATTCATTTTTCTGTCTGTGTAGTTTCTAGTTTTTGGTCTCTTGAAAGAAAACCCGGTTGGAGCCGTTTGGTCGGTTTTCTTTTCTTTGTTGACACCCCAGGCAACATCTATATATACATATGTGAGGAGCTCACTTTAGGAATTTGCGGTTTCCTACGTGAATGACAATCAATGTCAACTTTACCGCAAGCTACATGTAAAATGGCACTTGTATCACTTGGATGTAAGCACTCTGCTCTACCAGCTATTGACCCGTAATCTAGATAACAAACCACCAGAGCTATCGACGAAGTCGATTCCTTCTTTTGCATTCAAAGGGAATAGTTCAACTATAATCGCACACAAATGCAATTCGTTGGGGTGGAGACGATTGAAAAATAGAGAATGGCCTTAACTACACATGCGGCGTGCGGCTGTGAGAATTGCACATTTCATTTGGTGTGATTGTGAGTGAGTTTAAGAATTCTATGCAACAATATGAAACAATTGCTTGTTATGCCATAATCACATCTCTGCGATTTTCCGAGTTAAGGATCACAAATTAGAAATTAACAAATTTAAACAAATAAATGTAAAACAAGTAAAAACAGCGTTAAGTTCGGCCCTGTCGAACTGTATTTATAGCCTCCACCATGGATTGCATTCCACAGAGGCTGTCGATTTGCGTAGAAGTGTAGTAAAATGTTAATTTTTTTATATTGCCAAACAAAATCAAATAAAATTATTGGAAAAATAGTTTTAGGTATTACATTTTTATTATTATTAACCACGCTTATATAATAATATATAATACTTCAAGTCAATTCAAAAAGTAAATATTAGGCAGCAATTAAAAAAAAACTTAAATACCTTAAATATTGGGGGATAGTTGGTGCTACAGCTGGTTGTATTTTCATCCTATTTTAATTCCAAAAGTACAAATTTTAAAAATGCATTATCCCTCACGTACACATTGTTAGATAATCTAACTTCATGATTCTATTTATTTTTGCGTAAAAGTAAAAATCTTTTTATTGTGCGAGTCTGTGCAGTCAGAGGAATGTATACACCGAATTTCAAGAATCTAGCTGAGGCCATATGGTTGGTACCATTTTATCCCCTTTTCCCATTTTACGCCCTTAAAAGGGTAATGGCAATTAGGATGATGTACATACCGAATTTCATCATTCTAGCTGTTGATACTATTTGTATTCCTCTGTCCCCATTGTATCCCTTGAAAGTAACAATTTGAGAGAAATGTATACTCTTAATTTCATGACTCTAGCTGCGGCCACTTGGTTGGTACAATTTGTATCCCCTTTTTCCATTTTAACTCCTAATAACGAATTTAAAAATCTATTTATATTTTATGTCTATTTTATATTTATAAAAAACTGGACATCACTCACAATTAAGTATAATTAAAATAAATAATAATAACAGCATGTAAAAATCACAGTAGAGCTTAATACTTATATCACAGAACTTAACGTTTCAACTTATTGCGACGGAATACTGTAGCTTTGCAATGTCTTTATCTTCTTTGGTGATGATTGAAGTTTTCAGTCTCTCTTGTATGCGTAGGCTCTCCAGTGTGTATCTCTTATTCTCTTTCATCTCCATGTCAAGTATTTTTACGTTCTTGAGATCTGCTCTGTGTCCCTTCTCTTTAATATGTTGTGCTAACGCTGTGCTTTCTTTTCCCTTTTTAATGTCTGTATTATTTTATATTATCCATTCAATTAGAGGAATGTACACACCAAATATCGTGTTTCTAGCTGTTTTCGTTCGATAGGTACCATTTTTATCCCTTTTTGTCCCATTTCACCCTCTACAAATAAAAATAGTCTTATTGTGCATTTTTACCCATAAGGAAATGCGCATACCAAATATTAAAGAAATATAAGCAGAAATATTCAAAAAACATGATGAAATACTCCGAATATTATGGAAATTTTTAGTCCTTGTGAGGGATTTTTCCCTTTGGCCATTCGCAATCCCAACCGATCTACAACTATAAGACATATTCATGCAAATTTTGGACGTCTTTAAATGCTAGCGTAATTTCATCTTATAATTTTATGACAATCGAAAAAATATATAAATTTCGTAAAGAAAAGGTTTCGTAAACATTAAATCCGCACTGCATAAACATTAATCTGAAGCCACTATATCACAACTACGATATTTAATAATATAATTGCCCAATAACAGAATAGATTTCAGAAAATGAAGGGGAATTGAGGAATTTAAAAATGTTGTCTATCCGTTTGCAACACCTTGAAATGTTCATCGTAGAACCAAACTAACCATGTTCGTATTGCTGTTGAAGGCACTTAGCTCATTTCAGTCGTAAGCTAGGCTTAAATTTTCCATATATATGTGTCTAATGCTTGCAGATCGGTTGGTATGGGCGAAGTCAGCTAAGGGACTTTGTGGACAAGGGTATTATAAGTTAGTTTTCTGTCTCATGTTTGTAACATCCAGAATAATCGAAATAATTAAGTATGCGATGGGCTTAGAATCACCAGTTGAATCGATTTATCAATGTCTGTCTGTCCATTCGTTCGTCCGTTCATCCGCTGTCCATATAAAGCTTGTTCGCACTCTACAGGTCGCAATAGTTGTCCGATTGTCATGAAATTTTACAGAAGTTATTTTTTGGACAGAGGCGATCGGTACTGAATTTGGAGGAAATCGGTTCACATTTAAATATAGCCTCCATACAAATATCCCTCCAATTTTCCCTATTACTGCTCTAGTGTACACATTTAACATTGGATATTGATATACTATTCAGGTTCATGTTATATTTTAACGGCTAACGTAAAAGTGAACTACATTGGTAAATGTTTTGATACAGCCCCCGTACGAATGTACCTCCGATTTACACTATTTCTGCTCTAAAAAGCATACAAATTTCCCACACAATGTTACATTTACACTAGCAACACCTACTTTCAAAGCCAGCTATATAGGTCCATGTTTTGGTATAGCCTCCAGACAAATGGACCTTAGTTTACACTATTATCGCTCTAGAACCCACATATTATTCAACTACTACTTTTTAATATAGCGCCCTTGTAAATGGGCCCCCATTTTTTACTATTACCATTCAAGAACGCACATTTTACATCAGAAGTTGATCACATTTTGCAGATCATGTTATATTTCAACTTTCCTTACTTGTTAATCAAACAAAACCTCATCTTTGAACGAGTATGGAAAGGCTAAAGTCGGGCGAATATCTGTTAAAATTACTTTAAATACCATACTTTTATCTGTATTAATTCAGCAGTTTTTCTTGTTTATTCATATCTTGTTTTTTAAGAGACAAAGCTTTAAATGGTTGCTAATACTAAACTGATAGAGATAGAAGCTTGAAATTTAAAATATTTTTAGCACATGTTACCTTCATAAATTTGGCATTTATACCGGTGTCAGAAGGTGTGAATAATTATTAAAAATAATTTTTGAAAAATTGTATCCTTTGGAATTCTGTAGTCCTTTTAAGCGCCAATTAACTCTATTTTATATATCATCTGGTTCAAGTGTAATATGGACTGTCGGACAGTGTTATGGTACAGGGTAAACTGCATGTGCGTACGTCTAAAAATAAGGATTTTATAACGAAAATCTAGAAATATTTTTCCTTCATAAAGTAACGATTATCAGGTTTTACTCCTATAATTACACGTACTTGTTAGATAGTTAAATTTGCCTTTGACAGAACTATGTACATAATCTTAGAAAATTATTTATGGTAAATTATTATTAACACAATACGAACTTCATAATATAACGTATATAATTTCGAAAATGAGGGTTAAGTCTTTGTGCATTTCAGATAATGATAAGTGTATTCGGGGTCGTGATAAAAAATATAAAACGTTTTACCCATTCCATTTCTTCGCTAAAATCTTAGCTATTGAAAAATAAAATTAAATATTTTTTCTATGTTTACATATTTTTAATGATTTTTCATTTAAAGAAAATATTATAAACAATAAACACCGGAGATATTCAACATCCCAAATCAATCACGAAACAGATTATAATTGCCGAGTTTATTAATAAACTTTATATCAATTATCAGGCATGTCACAGAAATTCAAATCAATCATGAAACAGGCTATAATTGCAGAGTTTATTAATAAACTTAATATCAATTATCAGGCATGTCACAGAAATCCAAATGGTACGAATTTGGAAATCAAAACGTATTTAGCTTCTCCAGAAAACGTAAAACGAGAAAAAAAATTCGTTTGTAACCAATCACAAAATCTGAAGTGAAATTGACATTTTAAGTAACTTAAACTCCAATTTTTTTGGAATTTTGTTCAAAATTAATTATGAATATTGTTTTTATTAAAAAACAAGTAAGGAAAGGCTAAAGTTTGACGGGGCCGACTCCACTTTCCAACCGAATACAGTCCAACTCGGCAAAAAAGTGAAAACGGGAAGAATTTTTGTATGTTTCCTAATCATAGGCTAATACGACCTGGTTCGATTTGTCAAATCGATAAGAATATTGTATCGGGGCTATATCCAAACATGGAAAAATGTGACTAACTTTCACAATAAGTTCTTCCAGTTCAAATATAAGGTGTTATGCTCACTTTGAAGAAATTCGGTGAAAATTCGTGGTTTCTGGGGCGGAAAAAGTTAAATCGGGAGCGAAATTTGTATGGGAGGTATATATAAATTTGAACCGATCTAACACATTTTTACCACAGGTGTTTCTAGTTGAAATATAAAATGTTTTTCCAATTTTGAAGAAAATCTGTTATAAAATGTGGTATCTAGAGTGAAAAGTGTCAAATCGGGAGTGAAATTCGTATGGGGGCTATATCTAATATAATATATTTCGCCTAATTTGAAAAGGATCTGTTAAAATATGTGGTTTCTAGAGCGGAAAAAGTCAAATCGGGAGCGAAATTTGTATGGGAGCTATATATAAATCTGAACCGATCTGACCCATTTTTACCACAGGTGTTTCTAGTTGGAATGTAAGATGTTTTTCCAATTTTGAAGAAAATCTGTTATAATATGTGGTATCTAGAGTGAAAAGTGTCAAATCGGGAGTGAAATTCGTATGGGGGCTATATCTAAATCTGAACCGATTTTCTTCAAATTAAATAGCGTTCGTTCTTATCCCGAAAAACTTCGTTGTGCAAAGTTTCATTTGGTTCTGTCTACAATTGCGACCTGTATCGTGATTACAAGAATAGATGGACAGACAGACAGACAGACGGACGGACATTGCTAAATCGATTCATAAAGTGATTCTAAGTCGATCGGTATAATTAACAATGGGTCTATCTCTCTCCCTTTTGGGTGTTACAAACAAATGCACAAAGACATAATACTCTCGTGGAGTGTATAAATATACAATATACGTTAAGTATGATAATTTTAACATCTTTATACACTCCACGAGAGTATTATGGCCTTGTGCATTTGTTTGTAACACCCAAAAGGAAGCGGGATAGACCCATTGTTAAGCATACCGATCGACTTAGAATCACTTTCTGAGTCGATTTAGCAATGTCCGTCTGTCCGTCTGTCTGTCTGTCTGTCTGTCTGTCTGTCTGTCTGTCCGTCTGTCTGTCTGTCCGTCTGTCTGTCCATCTATTGTTGTAATCAAACTACAGGTCGCACTTATAGTCCGATCTTAACAAAAATTGGCACAAGTAAGTTTTGTGGACCAAGGACGAACGCTATTTAATTTGAGGCAAATCGGTTCAGATTTAGATATAGCCCCCATACAAATGTCGCTCCCGATTTGACATTTTCCGCTCTAGAAACGACATATTGTACCCGATTTTCTTTAAATTTAACACAACATCTTACAATCCAACTAGAAATACCTATGCCAAAATTGGGTAAGATCGGTTCAGATTTAGATATAGCTCCCATACAAATGTCGCTCCCGATTTGACATTTTCCGCTCTAGAAACCACATATTGTACCCGATTTTCTTTAAATTTGGCACAACATCTTATAATCCAACTAGAAACCCCTATGCAAAAATTGGGTAAGATCGGTTCAGATTTAGATATAGCTCCCATGCAAATGTCGCTCCCGATTTGACATTTTCCGCTCTAGAAACCACATATTGTACCCGATGTTCTTTAAATTTGGCACAACATCTTATAATCCAACTATAAACACCTGTGCAAAAATTGGGTAAGATCGGTTCAGATTTAGATATAGCTCCCATACAAATGTCGCTCCCGATTTGACATTTTCCGCTCTAGAGACGACATATTGTACCCGATTTTCTTTAAATTTGACACAACATCTTACAATCCAACTAGAAACACCTATGCAAAAATTGGGTAAGATCGGTTCAGATTTAGATATAGCTCCCATGCAAATGTCGCTCCCGATTTGACATTTTCCGCTCTAGAAACCACATATTGTACCCGATGTTCTTTAAATTTGGCACAACATCTTATAATCCAACTATAAACACCTATGCAAAAATTGGGTAAGATCGGTTCAGATTTAGATATAGCTCCCATACAAATGTCGCTCCCGATTTGACATTTTCCGCTCTAGAAACCACATATTGTACCCGATTTTCTTTAAATTTGGCACAACATCTTATAATCCAACTATAAACACCTATGCAAAAATTGGGTACGATCGGTTCAGATTTAGATATAGCTCCCATACAAATGTCGCTCCCGATTTGACATTTTCCGCTCTAGAAACCACATATTGTTCCCGATTTTCTTTAAGTTTGGCACAACATCTTATAATCCAACTATAAACACCTATGCAAAAATTGGGTAAGATCGGTTCAGATTTAGATATAGCTCCCATACAATGTCGCTCCCGATTTGACATTTTCCGCTCTAGGGACGACACATTGTACCCGATTTTCTTTAAATTTGGCATAACATCTTATAATCCAAGTAAAAAAAACCTATGGTGAAAGTGGGTAAGATCGGTTCAGATTTAGATATAGCGCAAATACAAATGTAGCTCCCGAATGTTTAACCGATTTGGGCCAAACTATACGAATTATATTTCACCTATTTCGTTCCAGATTTCAATATACTCCCATACAAATTACTTTTTTATTACTTTTTAAACATATAAACATATAAAGTATCTAGCATGTCACAGAAATCCCAATCTTTCGAAAACTAAAAACGTTATTGATATTGCGTTTCCATCTGATCAATTGTGTGATCTTGTCATACGTTTTTCATAAAAACGTCGCAGCATTAACCAAAACAACCCTTAAACCAAACATGAAAACAAAACAAAACCATGAATATCTGAAGAAGAATACTGCGCCAAAGAAATGTAAGTTTTTAAGTCAAATTTTTTTGTGGATTTTATGACATTAAGACATTGCAAGAAGATATGTGAACGGAGACAAGGTGGTTGTAGTCTGTGGGAAGAATGAGCGGATAAATTTAATAACACTGGACCGCCTTCTAAAAATCTTTCCGAATGGAAAAAATGGGTAGATTGAAAGGCAAATGTGAAGAACATGTACCAAAATAATTTTTATACCCTACACCACTTCGTGGTCTAGGGTATTATAAGTTAGTTTTCCGCCAAATGTTTGTAACACCAAGAAATAATTGAGCTAGACCCACCTTTAAGTATACGGATCGGCTTAGAATCGCCAGCTGAGTCGATTAAACGATGTCTGTCTGTCCGTCTGTCCGTCCGTCCGTCCGTCCGTCCGTCCGTCCGTCTGCTGTCCATCTAAGCTTGTTCGCACTCTACAGGTCGCAATTGTTGTCCGATTGTCATGAAACTTGGCAGAAGTTATTTTTTCTGCCCAAGGACCATCGGTATTGAATTTGGAGGAAATCCGTTCAGATTTAGATATAGCCCCCATACAAATGTCGGTGCCGATTTGACATTTTCCGCTCTAGAAACCACATATTGTACCCGATTTTCTTTAAATTTGGCACAACATCTTATAATCCAACTAGAAACACCTGTGCCGAAATTGGGTAAGATCGGTTCAGATTTAGATATAGCCCCCATACAAATGTCGCTCCCTATTTCACTTTTTCCGCTTTAGAAACCACATATTGTACCCGATTTTCTTTAAAATGGGCACAACATCTTATAATCCAACTAGAAACACGTATGCAAAAATTGGGTAAGATCGGTTCAGATTTAGATATAGCCCCCATACAAATGTCGCTCCCGATTTGACATTTTCCGTTCTAGAAACGACATATTGTACCCGGTTTTCTTTAAATTTTGCAGAACATCTTATAATGCAACTAGAAACACGTATGCAAAAATTGGGTAAGATCGGTTCAGATTTAGATATGCCCCCATACAAATGTCACTCCCGATTTCACTTTTTCCGCTTTAGAAACCACATATTGTACCCGATTTTCTTTAAAATTGACACAACATTTTATAATCGAACTAGAAACACCTATGCTGAAAGTGGGTATGATCGGTTCAGATTTAGATATAGCCCTCATACAAATGTTGCTCCCGAATGTTTAACCGATTTTAGCCAAATTTTACATATTATATTTCACCAATAAACAGACATGGTGAAAGCGCGTCACATCGTTCCTGGTTTCAATATACCCCCATACAAATGTCCTTTCCGATTTAACATTTTTTGTCAAACACATACATTTACAGGATGCAAAAATCCTTCCCGATTTCAATTTTTACCGAATTGAATTGCAATGAGAATTGTTTGGGTGATGCCCATATGTCCATACTTTGGTATGACTTTGGTATACTACTGTATAATTTGTATTTGTCTGTCGGACAATTGGATCAATTACCATATTATTTACCATATTCGTTAAATTTGACTAAAGATGAATTTATAGCGTATATATTATATTCATATAATTTATATAATTTGTATGAACTACATAAAATTGTTCCCATGAAATACCCGGGTTTAGTAATCAAAGTGAGGTACATACGCAGGGAGTGGTGTAGGGTATTATATAGTCGGCCCCGCCCGACTTTAGCCTTTCCTTACTTGTTTTTTGTTTACTTTCTTTTAATTTTAATCAATACCGCCAATCAGAGTGTGGAGCCGAAATTATTGATGGCGATGGGTCAATGCTACCGTATTTTTAATAGAAAATATTCGTTTTCCATTTTTTCGGATTCATCAAAACCAGAAAGTTTAGAAGAAGCAAAAGTAAAACGTTACGGTATGGAAATACGAAATCAAATCGTTGTAGAAAATTTTCTGTGACATGATTGTTTATCTGTAAAATAGAAAATTCCTGTTATCAAATGGTAAGGTCTTGTATGAAATCCTAACAGTTAAAGACGATACCCACCGACTTTGTAATTAACAATGTGAAACGTTTATGATAGACTATTAATTGTATAATTTTGTGGAATAATCCTTCGTATATATACATTTTAAAACAATATTTGAAACTCTTGTAAATGTTTTCCCCTAATTATTCCCTTAACATTTCTAGATTAAATCCGAACATTGTATATCCATGATACAAAACCTAGGTTGTAGTAATATCATAAAACGAATTGTAAATATCTATAAATGAAAATCAATAAATATGAAATAGAAAATTGAAAAGACTTTATAAAAAATCAATTTTTGGAGACTGTTCGCGAACCACATTTTCTATGTGAAATGTTATTCGAAACATTTGTAGTCACAATAAGTACTTTTAATTGAAGAACCTCTTGTCCATTTTGAAATTTTATTTGCACTGTTTAACACTAAAATAGTGTTATATTTATAGCCTTTACTATGTGTTAAAGTTTGCTCCTGGCCTTTTTTCAACTCTTTTAAGATTCGGATGTTTCGTGTCAAGGAGACGTTGGAATTAGCTGGACTACAAATCTGTGCTATTTCTAAGCGTCATAATTATACACTCTAGTTTATAGCCCAATATATATTCCAACTAATTTATATTTGAAACTAATTATGAATAGTTGACAAGATAATAAAGAGAATACTGCGCCAATTATATTCGCCACTCTGAGGCTCTGTTGGATATAAATTTGATACAATTTATGTCCTATTAGAGTGAATTTTAGCAAAATGTTTTATAATGTTCATTAAATCCTTGGCATACTTACGAGTACATGGGTAAAAAAGGACATGCATCCCTCTGTGGTTTCATTATACAGGCATTATATTTTATTTCGCTTGCACCCATTCTACCCGTCGCCGCATACGTTTGTTTTTAATTTGTTGCTAATTTAAAAATTCTTTCATATGCAAATTTCACAGAAGAAGTGGCAAAAAAGAGCTCTTGACAAATTGTTGAAATAACTTATGCACAGTGTTCTTTTTCTCCGCCGTTGCCGTCGCCGCCGCCGCCGACATGCATATTCTGTCCCCTGACTACCACTCACCCAACACTCTGCAGTCTTGAAAAACAAACATGGGCGAAAGCCGCAGAGAGGTGGGCGAAAGAAAAAACAAATAATTTTGCCGTCAAGTTAGGATCGGGGAGAATCTTGAATACCCTTCATCATGGGCTGCGTTACACAGTTTCAATGAACTTAAGACTATGGGGACAATTTTTTTTTTTATTTTTAGGTAAATAATGGATTTGTTTTTAAACCATTTTCATTTTTCGATTGTACGATGGGTAGTGAAAATTCCAATGTCATATGAGCGAATGCTAATTATTCTCTCGTTTAATTCTATATTTATTTGATTAATTTAAATAGCCACCCCATTTGTATTTTTTAAAGAAAATGGTTTGTCTATAAACGTTACTGAAATTTAGTTCTAATAAAATGGAAATTGGTTTTTATAGTTTTTATGCTCTTCATTTGAATAATATTCGTGTACATGAGGAATTGGGAGATCGTTACCAACGCACAGTGTACGGATTTCAAAGCTTTAGAGACAAAACTCCATATCTTCTAAGCAAATCGCTACTTTGCCATGGGCGTAGTTGAAAGACGACTATTGCAATCTATTCTAATTAGGAGAAATTCAATGCTAAACCAACGAGAACTTTTCCAAGGTCTTCCGATCTTGATGAAAATTGATGAGTGTTTTTGGTATTGTAATATCTTAATATTGAAATTTATTAAAAAAAGTATTTTAATTTTATTTATATTTTCCGGTGTAAATAACTACTTTTACACTGACAAATAAAAATAATGGCGGTATAAATCCATTGTTTGGCGTTGCTAATATTTAACAACAATCATCAAATATGTTTGTAGGCCTACCACACGATAAATCAGTGCTCTTTTCTGAAAGAAGTCAAATTCTAGTGGTAACCAATAAATATTTCGATTCAAACACCTGCATTTGCACCTAGCTGCTGTGCTCTACTTTTCAGTCATATTATTACCAATTATACGTACGAACCTTTTAATTTTTCTGAATTTCTCTGTGAACAAATATTTCTTGAAAATTAAATTCGTGACATTGTCATATCATTTATTTTGGCAGATGAGGCCAGAAATATTCAACAGCAAGAGCAGCTTGAAGCAGAATATGTTGCACTTCGAAGATATGACAGATCCCTGGAATATAATGGAATCATCTAGTTTTAGTCTATGAATATGCTGTATATTTTTTAAGATTATTTATTGCAATCAATTTATTTCATATATGATAAGAAAATAAAATTATACAGTACATGGAAATTAACTTGTACTGATAAAATTAAACTCTAATTTGTCCGTAATAGTGCCGTCCATTAGAGTATTATGTCTTTGTGCATTTGTTTGTAACGTCCAAAAAGGAACGAGATAGACCCATCGTTTATTATACAGGTCGGCTTAGAATCATTTATTATTATCAATTATTAGCTGATCCTAACAGGAATTGAAACAAGTCAGTTTAGCGGGCCAAGGATATCGCACCCTATTTGACATTTTCTCTCTAGAAACACCATATTTTACTCGGTTTGCCTAAAATTTGGCACAGTATCTTATAATTGAACTGGAAACATCTGTGGCGAAAATGGGTAAGATCGCTTCAGATTCGCTCCGGATTTGACATTTCTGCTCTAGAAGCCAGATAATTTAACCGATTTTATTCATATTTGGCACGGTACCTTATAATTCAACTACACCATTTTCAAGATTGAGAAATTCCATTTGAAATTGAGATTTTTCCATTATAATTTGAGAACATTTCAGTTGAAATTGAGATTTTCTATTTGAATTTGAGAAAGTTCCAATTGAAATTGAGAATTTCCTTTTATAATTGGGAAAATTTCAATTGAAAACAAGTAAGGAAAGGCTAAAGTCGGGCGGGGCCGACTGTATAATACCCTACACCACTCCCTGCGTATGTACCTCGCCTTGATTACTAAACCCAGGTATTTCATGGGAGCAATTTTATGTAGTTCAAATAAATTATACAGCTACTATAAATTCATCTTTAGTCATATTTAAGGAATATGGTTAATAATATGGCAATTGATCCAATTATACGACACACAAATACAAATTATACAGTAGTAATAGGATGAATCGGACCGACATTTCAAAACGGAGCCTATAACAACATTTTGGGCCTGGTCCAAAACATGTGCCTATATATTTCTCATTCACGGTAGGTATTCCTAGTTGAAAAATATCATGATCTGCAAAATTGAAGATCCGATATAAGATGTAGTTTCTAGAGCTGTAATAGATCAGAATGGGGCCCCATTTGGGACATATGGGCATCTCCCAAACAAGTAAGGAAAGGCTAAAGACGGACGGACTTTCTATCTCATTACAATTCAATTCGGTAAAAAAGTGAAATCGTGAAGGATTTTTGCATCCTGTAAATGAATGTGTTTGACAAAAAATGTTAAATCGGAAAGGACATGTGTATGGGGGTATATTGAAACCTGGAACGATGTGACCCGCTTTCACCATGTATGTTTATTGACGAAATATAATATGTAAAGTTTGGCTAAAATCGGTTTAAGATTCGGGAGCAACATTTGTATGAGGGCTATATCAAAATCTGAATCTTTCAGCATAGGTGTTTTAAGTTAGATTATAAGATGTTGTGCCAATTTTAAAAAAAGACAGGTACAATATGTGGATTTTAGAGCGGAAAAAGTGAAATAGGGAGCGACATTTGTATGGGGGCTATATCTAAATCTGAACCGATCTAACCCACTTTCAACATAGGTGTTTCTAGTTGGATTATAAGATGTTGTGCCAAATTTAAAGAAAATCGGGTACAAGATGTGGTTTCTAGAGCGGAAAAAGTGAAATCGGGAGCGACATTTGTATGGGGGCTATATCTAAATCTCAACCGATCTAACCCACTTTCACCATAGGTGTTTCTAGTTGGATTAGATGTTGTGCCAAATTTAAAGAAAATCGGGTACAATGTGTGGATTTTAGAGCGGAAAAAGTCAAATCGGGAGCGACATTTTTATGGGGGCTATATCTAAATCTGAACCGATCTTACCCACTTTCAGCATAGGTGTTTCTAGTTCGATTATAAAATGTTGAGCCAATTTTAAAGATAACCGGGTATAATATGTGGTTTCTAAAGCGGAAAAAGTGAAATCGGGAGCGACATTTGTATGGGGGCTATATCTAAATCTGAACCGATTTAACCTGTTTTCGCCACAGGTATTTCTATTTTGATGATAAGGCGTTAAGCCAAATTTGAAGAAAATCGGGAACTACATATGCTTTATTGGGCGGAAAAAGTCAAATCGGGAGCCACATTTGTGTGGGGGCTATATCTAAATCTGAACCGAATTCAATACCGATCGTCCTTGGCTAGAAAAAGTAACTTCTGCCAAGTTTCATGATAATCGGACAACAACTGCGACCTGTAGACGGACGGACAGACAGACATCGTTAAATCGAGCTCAGCTGGTGATTCTAAACCGATCGGTGTACTTAAAGGTGGGTCTAGCTCGATTTTTTCTTGGTGTTACAAACATTTGGTGCGAAACTAACTTATAATACCCTAGTCCACGAATTGGTGTAGGGTATAGTGAGAATTTCCATTTCAAATTGCAAAAAATCCAATTGAAATTCAGACCTTCCATTTCATATTGAGAAAATCCCATTCGAAATTGATAATTTGCATTTCATATTGAGAAAATTCTAATCGAAATTGAGAATTTCCATTTCCAGTTGAGAAAATTCCAATTGAAGATGCAAAATTTACATTTCAAATTGAGAAAATTTGGAATAGTCACTTATAAATGTGACAATTTTGTTTGTTAATGAAGCATCTATATTGAAGTAACTTCTTTGCTAAAAATTAGATTAATTTGATACTGCCCAGAGACCAATTTCAGCGTACGTACAAAGCACAAATGGGATTTGAATTTTATTCCCATTGTGTCGAAAAGATGATGATAGATTTTTTTCCAAGACGCTGAAAAATTTTGATATTTGCAGAAATTGTTAATTTATACTTCGGTAGTTTTTACATGGAGGAGGCAAACAAATTATTTTTTTTTCGAGGCAGCAACTGAAGGATTCTGGCATATAACCTGACATAAGATGTGGGCTAACACTTAAAATAGAAAATTGCGAAATTATATCAGAAGGTAAGGCCGCTTACAAATGCCACAACTACTTGCGCGTTTATTCATACTCTCCACTGATCTACAAGTAATGTTGGACGCATGTCTAGGTCTTTGTGCAAAATCGGTCATTTGGAATATTTTGGTCTACTACAAAAAATCAATTGGCGATTGTTTTAAAAATGTATTTTGATTTTAAGTATATAGGGCTATCACACCTCAGTATTAATTTTTTTCCTACGTTTATTTTTCGCCAAATCGCAGTAAAAACTATATTTTTTTTTTTGAAAAGCAATTTTATTTTCCGAGCCTATGAATTTTTGATATTTTGTAGAGAATAAAATAAAATAGTAAATTAAGAAAATTAATGAGATGTTCTCCAGGATATTCACGGATTAAGATTATTTCTCAGTTTCGGAGTCCTTGAACTACAATGAAATCTTCTTTACATCTAGATTCGGAAAGAGGAGTTGAAAACCCTACAGATTATCGTTAAAATCTGATGACGCGATCCATAGTTAAGGCATATTCTTAAGGAAGCCATATATCCACAAAAAACCCCAAGAACTGCAACTTTGAGCCACTGTAAAACTCAAACCACTTACACTTTTGAAGAAAGTTCGTGCCGAATTTCATCTAAATCGCAGGGATTAATATCCAAATCTATGGTTTTTGGGTCTAACGGATTTACCCAATAATAAATAGATAAATAAAGAACATGTTAAAGAAGTAACAAGTAGGGAAAGGCTAAATTCAGGCGGGGCCCACTATAATACCCTACACCACTCCCTGTGTGTGTACCTCGCTTTGATTACTAAACCCATGTGTTTCATGGGAGCAATTTTATGTAGTTCATATAAATTTTACAGTATTATAATATAAATTCACCTTTAGTCAAATTTAATGAGTATGGTAAATAATAAAGTAATTGATCCAAATTTTCCGACAGACAAATACAAATTTTAAAGTAGTAATAGGATGAATCGGACCGACATTTGAAAGGGGGCCTATAACAACACTTGGGGTCTGGTCCAAAACATGGGCCTATATATTTCTCATTCCTGTTTGAAATATATCACGATCCGATAGAGTAAGATAGAGTAGAATGGGGGCCCATTTGGGTTATTCCAAAGTATGGACACATATATTTCGTATGTATTCTTAGTTGAAATATAATATAATTTGAAAAATTTGAAAAAAAAATCCGATGTAAAATTTGCGTCCTTGATGGGTAAAAATTAAGGACTCTACATTAAAAAGTGGTTCCTATAGATCGCTTTCAAAATAGGTATTCTTAGTTGAAATATGGCATGATATGCAAAATTGTATCGATATCAAATGCACGATATGGGACCTAGAGCTGTATTAGAGTAGAATGGGGTCCCAATTTGTATGGGGGTTATACCAAAATATGGACCCATATATGTGACTTTCATAGTATGTATTCTTAGTTGAAATATATAAATATATATAATACAGGGTGCGGCTATATGATGTAAAACAATTGTAACTTCTTTGCTTGCGAGTATTTAACTTTTTCTTTTTTTCCTATTTCAGAAATTAAACTTGGGAGAATATTTAAAAATGGAACGCTATACAATTGCGCAATTGCGCTTGGAATTTGCTAGAGCACTTTTAAATCTCGTTGATCAAAATGAAAATTTTTTGTCAAATTTAAATAAAATAAACGTAAATAAACAAAACAACAGATTTTGGGGATCCCAAAATCCCAAAAATCTTCATCAGAAATCTTTACAACTAAAGGACAACATTCAAGAAGAAATTGATCGTATACCACAAGAAATACTCAACAAAGTTATGGAAAATGCCATAAAAAGAGCACATTTTTGCGTTAGAGAAAACGGTTCTCATTTAACTGATATTATTTTTCATAATTAATGTAAAAAAATAATATAAAATAAACTTTCTTTTTATCATATTTTTTTTTGTTTTTTCATTCCATTCAATAGTTATTTAAAAAACAAATCATATAGTTACTTTAGCCGCACCTTGTATAATTTGCAAAATTTGAAAAACATCCGATGTAAAATGTGGGTCCAAGAGAGGTAATTTTTAAAATGGGCGCCTATTTGTAAGGGCGCTACATTAAAAACAAGTAAGGAAAGGCTAAAGTCGGGCGGGGCCGACTATATAATACCCTACACCACTCCCTGCGTATGTACCTCGCTTTGATTACTAAACCCAGGTGTTTCATGGGAGCAATTTTATGTAGTTCATACAAATTATATTCATATAATTTATATGCTATAAATTCATCTTCAGTTACATTTAACAAGTATGGTAAATAATATGGTAATTGATCTAATTGTCCGACAGACAAATACAAATTATACAGTAGTATACCAAAGTCATTTCAAAGTATGGACATATGGACATCACCCAAACAATTCTCATTGCAATTCAATTCGGTAAAAAAGTGAAATCGGGAAGGATTTTTGCATCCTGTAAATGTATGTGTTTGACAAAAAATGTTAAATCGGAAAGGACATTTGTATGGGGGTATATTGAAACCAGGTACGATGTGACGCGCTTTCACCATGTATGTTTATTGGTGAAATATAATATGTAAAGTTTGGCCAAAATCGGTTAAACTTTCGGGAGCAACATTTGTATGAGGGCGATATCTAAATCTGAGCCGATCTTACCCACTTTCACCATAGCTGTTTTAAGTTAGATGAAAAGATTTAAAGCAAATCGGGTACAATATGTGGATTTTAGAGCGGAAAAAGTGAAATAGGGAGCGACATTTGTATGGGGGCTATATCTAAATCTGAACCGATCATACCCAATTTCAGCATATGTGTTTCTAGTTCGATTATAAGATGTTCTGCAAAATTTAAAGAAAATCGGGTACAATATGTGGTTTCTAAAGTGGAAAATGTCAAATCGGGAGCGACATTTGTATGGGGGCTATATCTAAATCTGAACCGATTTCCTCCAAATTCAATACCGATGGTCCTTGGCCAGAAAAAATAACTACAGCCAAGTTTCATGACAATCGGACAACAATTGCGACCTGTAGAGTGCGAACAAGCTTAGATGGACAGCAGACGGACGGACGGACAGACAGACATCGTTCAATCGACTCAGCTGGTGATTCTAAGCCGATCGGTATACTTAAAGGTGGGTCTAACTCGATTATTTGGTGTTACAAACATTTGGCGCGAAACTATCTTATAATACCCAACCACGTTATAAATCACTTTCAAAGTAGTTATTCTTTATTGAAATAAAGAGTGATTTTTTTGAGGTTAGGATTTTCATGCATTAGTATTTGACAGATCACGTGGGATTTCAGACATGGTGTCAAAGAGAAAGATGCTCAGTATGCTTTGACATTTCATCATGAATCGTCTTACAAACGAACAACGCTTGCAAATTATTGAATTTTATTATCAAAATGCGTGCTCTGTTAAGAAAGTTCATTGCGCGCTTCCATTCCATCAGTTTAATCGACCCACTGAAGCGGCTATTCGGGCTATTGTGACTAAATTTCGCACCAAATTTACATTGTTGGACATTAAACCACCAACACGCTTACGTAGAGTGCGAACTGAAGAAAATATCGCAGCTGTATCGGCCAGTGTTAATGATGACCACCAATTTTCGATTCGTCGCCGTTCGCACCAATTGGGTCTCTGTTACTCAAAAACGTGGAAATGCCAAAATTGGACTAAGCGGATGGACCACCTAAGACGCAGCCGCGGTCAACATTTAAATGAAATTACCTTCAAAAAGTAAATGTCATGGACCAATCTAACGTTTCAAATAAAGAACCGATGAGATTTTGCAAATTTTATGCGTTTTTTTTTTTAAAAAAGTTATCAAGCTCTTAAAAAATCACCCTTTATAACATGATCTGTGGGTTCTAGAGCGATAATAGTGTAAACTGGGGCCCCACTTGTATGGCTTTCAAAATACGTGTTTCTAGTATAAATGTAATATTGTGTGGAAAATTTGATCAAGATCCGATGTAAAATGTGAATTTTAGAGAAGTAATATTTTAAATCGGAGGTACATTTATATGGGGGCTATATCAAAACATAGACCCAAGTGGTCCACTTTCCCGTGAGCTATTTTAAGTTCAATTATAACACTATCCTCAAAAGTTGGTCTTGATCCCATGAAAATGTGTATTCTAGAGCAGTAATCGTGTAAATTATAGGGACATTTTATGAAGGTTAGATATAAATCTGAACTGATTTCCTCCAAATTCAATACCACGCGTCTTTGGCCAAAAAAAGTAACTTCTTCTAAATTTTATGACAATCGGATCACAATTGCGACTTGCAGAGTGCGAACAAGCTTAGATTCAAAAGTATAGGATATTTATATTTTCAGAAAAGCTTAAATACCATAAATATTGGTAGGTAGTGGGTGCTACAGTTGGGTGTATATCTATTCTATTTTAATTCCAAAAGTACAAATTTGGAAAATCCATTATCTCATGTACATAGTGCAAGAAAAAACTTGATAATTTAACCAATATTTGCCGTAAAAGAAAAATGTACGAATTTGGAAAAATCTTTTTTTGCCTGTATATGTAGTCAGAGGAATGTATACACCGAATTCCATGACTCTAGCTGCAGCCATTTGGTTGGTACTATTTTTATCCCCCTATTCCCATTCTATCCCTTAAAAGTACGAATTTGGAAAAAATACTTTTATATTATGTATCTACTCAATTAGAGGAATGTAAACAGCGAATTTCGTGTTTCTAGCTGTTGCCATTAGATATGTACCATTTTTATCCCTTTTTACCCCATTTCATTTTCCCCTACTAATAAAAATCAAACGTCCACCATAGTTTTTGTTATCGGGGGAATGTGCATACCCAAGTAAGTACAAGCAAACATATTGAAAAATGTGCTTAAATACCCTAAAATATTAGGGAATATTATGGGTATTGTGAGGAAAACAATTTTCACTTTGGGCCGATTTCGCCCAGTTTCAATCCCAACCCATCTGCGACTATAAGACACATTTATGGAAAATTTCTCCATTTTAGATGTCAGCTTGCTCGCAACAGACGGACGGACATAGCTAGATCGTCTTAGAATTTTATGACGATCAGGAATATATATACTTTATAGGGTCTCTGGTCGATTTTTCAAGGTGTTACAAACGGAATGACAAATTCGGTATACCCCCATCCTGGAGGTGGACGTTATACAAATGTATACAGTGTGGGCATTTCAAATTTTATATTGAACTACCGATTACTTTGACTTTGAAAGGTAGAATAACATTAATTTTCATTTTTATGTTCAGGTTTATGTTTGACATTTGCAAAATGGGACGCTAGACGCTCGAACAAAATTGTGTAAGAAATTTACATGGAACATTTTGGAGAAGAGATCGGCCTTCAGTTCAGCCTTCATTTCCATTTTGGTGGAATAAGCAAAAATTCCGCATATGGGGTTCAGAGAATCCACACGTGACCATTTAGAAGCCAATGCATACACAACGAATCATTGTTTGGTGTGGATTCTGTCCTGAAAAATTGGGTGGATCGGATGAGTTACTGCCGAGCCAGTCGTGACTACCACGATTGAATGATATTGTGTTCCATTATTAATTCAAGTTCAGCCTAAAGGCTAAAGTCGGGCCGGGCCGACAAATTGGGAGCGAAATTTGTATGGGAGCTATATAAATCTGAACCGATCAAACACATTTTTACCACAGATGTTTCCAGTTGAAATATAAGGTTTTTTGCGAATTTAGAGGAAAATCTGTTAAAATATGTAAATTCTAGAGCGAAAAAATTCCAATTGGAAATGAAATTTGTATGGGAGCTATATATAAATCTGAACCGATCTAAAACATTTTTCAACAGGTGTTTCCAGTTGAAATAAAAATTTTTTGCGAATTTTGAAGAAAATCTGTTAAAATATGTGGATTCTAGAGCGGAAACATTCAAATTGGGAACGAAATTTGTATGGGAGCTATATATAAATCTGAACCGATCTAACACATTTTTACCACAAGTGTATCTATGTGAACTATAAGATGTTTTGCCAATTTTGAAGAAAATCTGTTGAAATACGTGGAATTAAATCTGAACCGATTTTCTTCAAATTAAATAGCGTTCGTCCTTGTCCCGAAAAACTTCGTTGTGCAAAGTTTCGTTTGGTTCTGGCTACAATTGCGACCTGTATCGTGATTACAACAATTGATGGACAGACAGACATTGCTAAATCGACTCAGAAAGTGATTCTAAGCCAATCGGTATAATTAACAAAGGGTCTATCTCCCTTCCTTTGGGTGTTACAAACAAATGCACAAAGACATAATACTCTCGTGGAGTGTATAAAAAATCGTTACTTTTCTGTATAGCCGATACTAATTTAAAATCTAAATGTCGCACCCTATATTTTAAATTTCTTTATTAAAAACTAACCGCTCTTCTGCAACAAACTCAATATCTCTTACTCAACAAATTATTTGACTTTTTGAAAATATCATTTTCCTCGAAAAGTACAAAGTGTCAAACTTACAGTTGTCGCAGTTTTTTAATTTTCCAAAAAAAACATTTCAGCAATTTTCATCACAATTATAAGGCCTCAAAAAATTCTCAGGGATTTAATATGGAATTCCTCAGTAGGAACCAGCTATGGGTATTTCGCTGTGTTACAAACTCTGTGACAAAATAAAGAAACGCGCCATCCCGTGGTGGGGAGCGCGTAAAAACGTGAAGTAAAAGCCACTGGAAAAAACGGAAGTCCACAGAAGTAAGTCAAACCAAAGCAAAGGGACAAATTCATGCCCCTGTGTTGTAACGTGCAGCTTGGTACGTGGTGGTGGGGACAGTCGACTGTTGGTTGCCACAAAAAGGCATACTTCTGTTAAGCATGTGACACTCACTATTTGTGGCATATGCGACCATGTTGTTGCTGCTCTGGTGGCTGGTTGGCTGGCTGGCTGTGAACCTTTTTGCGTTGCAGGTTATTTATGAGCAGAACATGTTGTTTTTATAATTTAATGCAAATAAGAGGGAGAAGAAGAAAAAAAAGAACGTTTAAAATAATAATAATGAAAAACGCGTTAACATAATATTATTTTTTCACACAGTTCGTTGTTGTCGTCACCTCCTACCTTTCCGTCTGGGGTTTGTTGCATATGTAATTTTTGTTGTTGTTGTTTTCTTGCTGAATTTATAAATTTTCATCTACAAGTTGCGGCGCCTTTTGACAACACCTTCATGGCGTTGTCCTTTCTCTCGCCGAGAGGACTTTTAGTAGAGTAAATGTTGTTACTTAACTAAAAGCAATGTCGACAGTAAATTTGTTTAAATTATATCTTTATTAATGTTTATTATTCTTGTGGTGTATTTTTTCAAATGAAGAAATGAATTTTTATAAGTATTCAGACACACTCATATGTGACTGAACTAGGGCCGTGATATGAACAGCTGGTAGCAAAGGTAATTTTACATCACTGATCCAAGAAATACAGAATGCCATACTGAGAGCTTCATTAGCTCGAGCGGTTTACTGCAATTAATCAGATAATTCATATTTGAGAATATGTATCCACCGAAACAACAAAGATCTTGGCTAAAACTTAAATTCAAGCATTTTCAATACAAAATTTTATTAAATAAATCTCGTTGCGTGTGATACATGCATTTTTATACCCTCCACCTCCAGGATGAGGCTATACTATTTTTGTCATTTAGTTTGTAACACCTTGAAATGTCGACCTGAGACCCTATAAAGTATATATATTCTTGGTCGTCATAACATTCTAAGACGATCTAGCCATGTCCGTCCGTCTGTTGAAAGCACGCTAGCATCTAAATGAAACGAGCTAGGACGTCCAAATTTTCCATAAATGCGTCTTATAGTCGTAGATAGATAAACATACATAGTGAATGCGGGTCACATTGTTCCATGTTTCAATATACCCCCGTACAAATGTCCTTTCCCATTTATCATTTTTTGTCAAACACATACATTTACAGGGTGCAAAAATCCTTCCCGATTTCACTTTTTTACAGAATTGAATTGTAATAGGATAGAAAGTGGAGTGTATCATATAGTCTGCACCGTCCAACTTTAGCCTTTCCCCACGAAAAATAAAAGCTTTTTCCAAATTCGTACTTTCAAGGGATACAATGGGTACAGAAGGATACAAATTGTACAAACTAAACGACTACATCTAGAATGATGTGTGTGCATTAGAGCGTACCAGGTTACAAGTAAAAAAAAAAAGTTCGCCGTACACCTTCGAATATGAAGTATTATTGAAAGGTAGTTTCAAAAAAATTTTTTTTATTTTTTTATGCCGAACGTAGGGGTCGCGCTTTTACATTTTTCTATATAACTTCTGCATTTATAAACGGATTTTAAAGTGTGATACATCGATGTTTTTGTCCGATTTTTTTGTCTTTGAAGTCATTGAGCTCAAACATGATTCATGATTTTATGCGAGCTTTAATTTTCGATTATTAGAGTGGTACATTAGGGTAGTAGCAACTGAGAAATGATGGGTAAGTACCAGAAGGGGGTGCTTGAGCTCAATGACTTCAAAGACAAAAAAATCGGCCTCGTCGAGACAAAAACATCGATGTATCACACTTTAAAATCCGTTTATAAATACAAGTTATATAGAAAAATGTAAAAGCGCGACCCCTACGTTCGGCATAAAAAAATAAAAATTTTTTTTTGAAACTACCTTTCAATAATACTTCATATTCGAAGGTGTACGGCGAACTTTTTTTTTGAGGTACGCCCTAGTGTGCATCCCTCTAATTGCGTAGACACTAGGGTTTGGGGTTTCCCGGACTTTTTTCATTTCCCGGGAAAACGGGAATGAAAAATTTCATTCCCGGGAATCCCGGGAATTCCCGGGAAAAAGTAATTTATTTATAGGTATGTTCAATATGGTTTAAAATATCAACATTTAATAACTGGTGTGTTTTTTTAATACTGTCATATTACAAATTAAAAACGAATGTTATTGTAAAAATATTTTACAAATTATTTTTCATTTTACAAATATTTTACTCTACACCTTTTCAAGATTATATTCGGAACATACACATTTATATTGAGAAATGTAAATTCTTTTAGGGACATATAAATTTATAATGGGTAATGTAAATTTATAATAGGAACATGTTAATTCATAATGAGATATATAAATCATAATTCATTGAGAACAATTAATTCATAATAGGAATATACCAATTCATAATGAAATATACAAGTTTGTAATCAGAAAATCCAAATTCATAATCGGAGAATACGTTGTCATATTCAGAAAATATGAATTCATAATGAGAAAATATAAAATCATATTGAGAAAATGTAAATTTATAATGAGAACATTGATAAAATATGTGTTTCTACGAAAATATCCATAGAAAAAAGGAAATACATAGCTTCGATTATAAATTTTAGAGTTCCTGATTACGAATTTATATTTTATGAATATATATTCCTGAATAAGAATTTATATTTTCTCATTATCAATTTGAATTCTTTTTTATTTTGTATTTATATATCTCATTATCAATTTGTATGTTCTTATTATGAATTTATATTTCTCAATATGAATTTACATTTCGCATTACGAATTTACAGTGCCGATTATGAATTATCATGCTCCGATTATGAATTTACATTTCCTATTATGAATTTACATTTCTCATCGTGAACTTACATATTCCTATTATAAATTACATTTTCTCATTATAAACTTGAAAAGTTGTTGACTAATCGTCAGAATTTGACATTTATATCGCAGGTAGATGTGACTGACACCTACACTAGATTCAAAATTAAAACGATTAAGGAAACAAATAACTCATATGACGGAGAATGTTATGACGCATTTCATTTAGAATATTCATTCGTCTGGGTACAAAAATATTTTATAGAAACAGGGGGGAATATTCTAAACTGTAAAAACAATAGAAACATAAAACAATTAATATTAATTTAAAAAATTCATAAAAAATAAAAATATTGAAATAGTCCAGTCATTAATTCTTACAAATATATATTCCTATTAGATTTCTCTTGAAAGTTTCCAGTCGAACAATTTTTATTGTATTCCTATTTTTAGACCATTTCTTTCTGGCTACATACATATGTAAAGTAAATTGTTCTTGAAGAAGATATTCACCTCGATTCTTCTAGGAAAACAAGAACATTTACAGTATGTAAGCCATAGTATTGTCGGCATGATATTTTTATTTCATAATAAAGATCCTGCAAATAGCCTCACAGAAAGTTTTTATTCCCCTAGCTGGGTTTCGCATAAAATGACTATTTAGCGAATTTAAAAAGTTTTGTTTGTAGTAATATAATATAAAGAAATACTCAACAAATACTTATTATTGTCAGTAATGTAAATACATATATGAATTTGAAATACATCTAAAAATTCCAATTTATATAGTAATATTAAATTATTGATCAACATAATAAATAAATTACACTACTCAACAAAATGAAAAAAATTTCATGTACTCCGGATGCGATAATTATACACTCCACGAGAGTATTATGTCTTTGTGCATTTGTTTGTAACACCCAAAAGGAAACGAGATAGACCCATTGTTAATTATACCGATCGTCTTAGAATCACTTTCTGAGTCGATTTAGCAATGTCCGTCCGTCTGTCTGTCTGTCTGTCTGTCTGTCTGTCTGTCTGTCTGTCTGTCTGTCTGTCTGTCTGTCTGTCTGTCTGTCTGTCTGTCTGTCCGTCCATCTATTGTTGTAATCACGATACAGGTCGCAATCGTAGACAGAACCAAATGAAACTTTGCACAACGATGTTTTTCGGGATAAGGACGAACGCTATTTAATTTGAAGAAAATCGGTTCAGATTTAGATATAGCCCCCATACGAATTTCACTCCCGATTTGACTCTTTTCACTCTAGATACCACATATTACAACAGATTTTCTTTAAAATTGGTAAAACATCTTATATTGTAACTAGAAACACCTGTGGTAAAAATGTGTTAGATCGGTTCAGATTTATATATAGCTCCCATACAAATTTCTCTCCCGATTTGACTTTTTCCGCTCTAGAGACCACCTAATGTATCAGATTGTCTTCAGATTTGGTAAAACATCTTATATTTCCACTAGAAACACCCATGGTGAATATCGGTCAGATCGGTTCAGATTTATATATAGCTCCCATACAAATTTCGCTCCCGATTTGACTTTTTCCGCTCTAGAAACCATATAATGTATCAGATTGTCTTCAGATTTGGTAAAACATCTTATATTTCCACTAGAAACACCCATGGTGAATATCGGTCAGATCGGTTCAGATTTATATATAGCTCCCATACAAATTTCGCTCCCGATTTGACTTTTTCCGCTCTAGAAACCACATATTGTATCAGATTGTCTTCAGATTTGGCAAAACATCTTATATTTAAACTAAGAACATCTGTGGTGAAAATAGGTCAAATCGGTTCAGATTTAGATATAGCCCTCATACAAATGTCGTTCCCGATTTGACATTTTCCTCTGTAGAAACCACATATTGTACTCGATTTTCTTTAAATTTGGCACAACATCTTATAATCTTACTAGAAACACCTATGCAGAAATTGGGTAAGATCGGTTCAGATTTAGATATAGCCCCCATATAAATGTCGCTCCCGATTTGACTATTTCCGCTTTAAATGCCACATATTCTAATCGATTTTCTTTAAATTTGGCACAACATCTTATAATCTAACTAGAAACACCTGTGGCTAAAGCGGGCTAGATCGGTTCAGTTTTAGATATAGGCCCCATACAAATGTCGCTCCCGATTTGAATTTTGCGCTCTAAAAACCATATATTGTACCTGATTTTCTTTAAATTTGGGACAACATCTTATAATCCAACTAGAAACACTATGCAGAGATTGGGTAAGATGGGTTCAGATTTTGAACAAATGTCGCTCCCGATTTGACATTTTCCGCTCTAGAAACCACATATTGTACCCGATTTTCTTTAAATTTCGCACAACATCTTATAATCTAATTAACAAAACTATGGTGAAAGTGGGTAAGATCGGTTCAGATTTAAATATAGCCCAAATTCAAATGTTGCTCCTATAAGTTTAACCGATTTTGGCCAAACTATACATTTTATATTTCACCTATTTCATTCCAGGTTTCAATAAATATTCATACAAATGTCCTTTCCGATATAAAATTTTTTGTCAAACACATACATTTACAGGATACAAAAAACCTTCCCGTTTTCACTTTTTCACCGAATTGAATTGTATTCGGATTGAAAGTGGAGTGTATCATAGAGTCGGCCCCGCCCGACTTTAGCCTTTCCTTACTGGTTTTTTCTGTGTAGATAACCTTGACATGAGCTCGAAAAACGCAATAAATTTTTTTTTTTCGTTTGGTTTTTTTTTTATTTTTTTTTTAAATTTTAAATTTTTTTTTTGGTTAATTTGTTTCGTCCGGCATAACTCGGGAACCACTAGCCCGATTTAATTGAATTAAATTTTAAAAAATTTAAAATTACAATTCCCTTAATCTGTTCATATATTGTTTTCCTATAGAAGCAACAGTTTCCAAGTTAAAAATGAATATATAAAGGAAAAAACTTATTTTTTGCCTAAAGATTTAAATTTTTTTTTTTAAAAATCCATAAAAAATCCAAAATAAAAAAAATGTCAAATCTTATTACTTTTACGTAAAGTCACATAACCTATGAGCAAAATGAGACAAAGATCATGAAAATCGATGCACGCGTTTCGCTTTTATTCGCAATTGAGTAAAGGTATGAATTTCAAAAATTTGCTCGACATATGCACAACTTTGTCTATGGTAAGGTTTTTTCTTTTTTTTTTGATTCTCAGAATTAACAAAACGGAATAAACAAAGGGTTATTTAATTTTTATGATTGCGTAAGCAAAGTAATAAACGCTAATAAATGTGCGTGAACAATTAAAAGGAAAAAAGGAAAGGGGACTTTTTTAATTATTTGGGTTTTCCGTTGGCTACCTGTATGATTTTTTTACAGAAATGCAACCCACATTTAAGGGTGGTCATTATTCGGAAAATTTAAGACTCACACATGGTGAAACAGGTATGTAGCCACCGTAAAAAAATATACACCCATTTATAAGTACCTGTCAGTAAAATACTAAACAATACACAGTATAAATAGGTCTTCATTGATCGATTTTACTCATTCAACAAGTGTCGACGAACGCGATAGTTAAAATGAGCAAACGTTCGCGAGGATTTGAATGCAATACCAATCCAAGTAATTTTTGTTACATGTGCGCCATGCTCGTCACTCACATCGCCCAGGTTGTCCGGAAAGAAGTCCAAGTGCGAGTGTAGAAAATGTATCTTAAGCGACATATTTGCTCTAATTTTTTTATAATTTTGGAGTAGTTGTTCGACGATCTCTCTGTAATTTGAGCTTTTGTTGTTTCCAAGAAATCCGGAAACAATTTGCCGAAATGAGTTCCAAGCTGCAGCTTCATTTGGTGATAAAATGTGCTCAAACTGTTGGTCTTGCAACAACTTTTTAATTTGCGGACCGTCGAAAACGCCTTCCTTAATCTTTGCCGATGAAAGGTGAGGAAAAATGGTTTTTAAATAGGCGAACGCTTCGCCATCTTTGTTGATAGCTTTCACGAAGTTTTTTATGAGTCCGAGCTTTATGTGAAGAGGTGGGAGAAAAACATTTTCCTTTTTTATGAGTGGTGTATATTTCACGTTGTCGCTGCCGGGGATGAAGTTAACTCTTTCTGTCCAACTCCTCCTGGTGTAATGATGTTGACGATCGCGGCTGTCCCAAAGGCAGAGAAAACAACAGTACTTTGTGAATCCACCTTGTAATCCACAAAGGATACCGATAACCTTAAGGTCGGCACAAACTTTCCAATCGTGCCTCTCATAGTTAAGGCACTTTAGTAGATTGTCCATGACTTCGTATGTTTCCTTGGTGTCAACGGCATGAGCAATTGGAATCGAAGGTTTCTTGTTGCCGTTGTGCAGTAAAATTGCTTTAAGGCTCTGCTTGTTGCTGTCGATGAAAAGACGCCACTCTCCTGGATCGTAAGAGTACCCGAGTTCACCAAATAATCCGGGAATGTCCTTACAAAAACAGATGTTGTCTTTTTTTGTGTAGTACCTTGCGTATGGTTCATGACGCTTCCTGTAGATTGTTGTCACCACACCAGGAGCCAAGAAACCGAACTGTTGCATGCGCGATGCATGCAACTCTGCATCTTCCTTGGAGAGTTTCAATTCTCTAACCCAATCGTTCAGTTCTGCTTGGGAACATAAGCGTTGACCTCCATGCAATGTATATGTTGACTCGCATTCTGATGTGGTTTCTACTGTCTCCGGATCTGATGTTGGATGTATCGCCTCATTATTAGATGCCCATCTTGAAACGGACGGTTGCGGGTCCACTGGTTCTTCGCAAAATGGCACTGGAAAATTCACTGTTGAAACAGCAGCGTAAGTCCATCGTATATTTTTTCCCACGCCTGTTTTTTTGCTAAGACGGAAGTAGCAATCTGTTACATGGCAAAGCGGAGCTCTCCAAAGCATTGGCATGATGATTCTCGGCTGTCGTCTGAAAGAATTTCAATAATAAGTTATATATGTTCTTGAATTTCGTAATCTACACTTACCTTGAGTCAGCTAGCTGTACGTAGCACCTTGGACATAGAGCACTTGGTGTCCACCGCTCATCTATGTTTGAGACCTTTAAATTGAAGCTCTCTTCAAATGAATCTCTCAATTTAGGTGAAAAACAACGCTTGTTTTTTTCAGAAACGTATTCTCCGCACATGTAACAAAAATTACTTGGATTGGTATTGCATTCAAATCCTCGCGAACGTTTGCTCATTTTAACTATCGCGTTCGTCGACACTTGTTGAATGAGTAAAATCGATCAATGAAGACCTATTTATACTGTGTATTGTTTAGTATTTTACTGACAGGTACTTATAAATGGGTGTATATTTTTTTACGGTGGCTACATACCTGTTTCACCATGTGTGAGTCTTAAATTTTCCGAATAATGACCACCCTTAAATGTGGGTTGCATTTCTGTAAAAAAAAATCATACAGGTAGCCAACGGAAAACCCAAATAATTAAAAAAGTCCCCTTTCCTTTTTTCCTTTTAATTGTTCACGCACATTTATTAGCGTTTATTACTTTGCTTACGCAATCATAATAATTAAATAACCCTTTGTTTATTCCGTTTTGCTAATTCTGAGAATCAAAAAAAAAGAAAAAAACCTTACCATAGACAAAGTTGTGCATATGTCGAGCAAATTTTTTAAATTCATACCTTTACTCAATTGCGAATAAAAGCGAAACGCGTGCATCGATTTTCATGATCTTTGTCTCATTTTGCTCATAGGTTATGTGACTTTACGTAAAAGTAATAAGATTTGACATTTTTTTTCATTTTGGATTTTTTATGGATTTAAAAAAAAAAATTTAAATCTTTAAGCAAAAAATAAGTTTTTTCCTTTATATATTCATTTTTAACTTGGAAACTGTTGCTTGTATAGGAAAACAATATATGAACAGATTAAGGGAATTGTAATTTTAAATTTTTTAAAATTTAATTCAATTAAATCGGGCTAGTGGTTCCCGAGTTATGCCGGACGAAACAAATTAACCAAAAAAAATTTTTAAAATTTAAAAAAAAAAATAAAAAAAACCAAACGAAAAAAAAATTTTTTATTGCGTTTTTCGAGCTCATGTCAAGGTTATCTACACAGAAAAAATTATCGCATCCCGAGTACATTTTGACTGTTGACTAGTGTTATTTTTATAATATTTCCCGTATTCCCGGGAAATTGAAAATTTTTTCCCGGGAATTCCCGTCCAAATTTTTCCGGGAATTCCCGGGAAAAACGATTCGGGAATTCCCGGACCCCAAACCCTAGTAGACACGTAAAACAAAGTCTAGTACACTTAAGGGAGTAAAATAGGAAAAAGGGGATAAAAATGGTACCAACCAAATGGCCGCAGCTAGAATCATGAAATTCGGTGTATACATTCCTCTGACTGCATAGACACGCAAAATAAAAAAATTTCCAAACTCGTAGTTTTTTACTTTTAACACAAAAATTTGTTGAATCGTGAAGTTATGTTATTTTGCATTATGTAAGTGAGATAATAGATTTTCAAAATTTTTACTTTTGGAATTAAAATAGAATGGAAATGGTGTGGAATGGTATTTAAGCTTTTTTGAAAATATAAATATAAAAATATTTATTTTTTGCATTAACTTGAAGTATTATTTCGATATATATATAGTGTAAACGTATTGGTAGCCTTGCCTTATTATTTATTTATAAAATTATTTTTTCAATATTTGTATTTGTTTGTTTGTATATTTGTTTTGGTTTGGCTATATTAAAAACAAGTAAGGAAGGTTAAAGTCGGACGTGGCCGACTATATGATACCCTACACCTAGTCAATATACCCTGTGGTGTAGGGTATAAAAAGGTCGTTACATTCCAACCGGGTATATATATACTACAAATTTCATACTTCTATCTGTATTTGTAACAAATAGAACACAAACTTTGAACTACATAAATCTGAACCGATCTGACACATTTTTAGCATAGGTTTTCTGAAATATAAGACGCTTTCCCAAATCTGATGGAAATCTATTAAATATGTTGTTTCTAGAACGGAATGAAGCTATATATAAATCTGAACCGATTTGACCCACTTTCGCCATGGATGTTTGTAGTTTAAATATGACCTGGTTTGCCAAATTTTAAGCAACTCAGTTATATATATAAATCTGAACCGATTTGAACCACTTTTACCAGAGTTGTTTCTAGTTAAAATATAAGTTGTTTTGCTAAATTTGAAGAAAATCTGTTAAAATATGTGATTTCTAGAGCGGAAATAATAAAATCGGGGGAGACATTTGCGTGGGACCTATATATAAATCTGCACTGATCTGGCCCACTTTTACCACAATTTGTGGTAAATTTGAAGAAAATCTGTTAAAATATGTGGTTTCTAGAGCGGAAAAAGTCAAATTGGGAGTGAAATTCGTATGGGGAGCTATATATAAATCTTAACCGATCTAACACATTTTCATCACAGGTGCTTCTAGTT
>OX377622.1:103492111-103536532 GCA_947397865.1 Polietes domitor | reverse complement strand
AGCTGTATCGGCCAATGTTAATGATGACCATCAATTATCGATTCGTCGCCGTTCGCAGCAATTGGGCCTCTGTTACTCAAAAACGTGGAAATGCCAAAATTGGACTAAGCGGATGGACCACTAGAGGCGCAGCCGCGGTCAACATTTAAATGAAATTATCTTCAAAAAGTAAATGTCATGGACCAATCTAACGTTTCAAATAAAGAACCGATGAGATTTTGCAAATTTTATGCGTTTTTTTTTAATAACAAGTAAGGAAAGGCTAAAGTCGGGCGGGGCCGACTATATAATACCCTACACCTCTTCCTGTGTATATACCTCGCTTTACTAAATCCAGGTGTTTCATGGGAGCAATTTTCATATAAATTATACGAATATGGTAAATAATTGGTCCAATTTTACGACAGACAAATACATATTATACAGTAGTAATAGGATGAATCGGATCGACATTTGAAAGGGGGCTTATAACAACACTTGGGGCCTGGCCCAAAACATGGACCTATATATTTCTCATTCACGGTAGGTATTCCTAGTTGAAATATACCATGATCCGATGTAAGACGTAGTTTCTAGAACTGTAATAGAGTAAAATGGGGACCCCATTTGGGTTATTCCAAAGTATGGACACATATATTTGACTTTCATAGTATGTATTCATAGTTGAAATATTATATAATCAGCAAAATTTAAAAAAAAAACGATGTAAAATTTGAGTCCTTGAGGGTTACAAATTAAAATGGGGCCATTTGTAAAGGCGCTGCATTAAAAAGTGGTTCCATATAGATCATTTTCAAAGTAGGTATTTTTAGTTGAAATATGACATGATATGCAAAATTATATCGAGATCCAATGCACGATGTGGGTTCTAGAGATGGAATAGAGTAGAATGTGGGCCCAATTTGGGGGTTATACCAAAAAATATGGACCCATATATTTGACTTTCATAGAATGTCTTCTTAGTTGAAATATAATTGTGTTATTGTAAAATTTATCTATTTTTTTTGGGCAATATGTCGTGGCGTTTGGGGATTGTGACATTATTTCTAGGCAATAACGCCCAAAACTATAACCCCCAATCCACGCGCCGTCATAAAACCCAAATTTGCCAAAACCCTCCAAGTAGCTTTCAGCCGGAATTAATTATTTTCTCTGCGATTTTCTCCTATGGGATACATCCAAGACCGGCTACGCAAAGTAAAGGTTTTATTCGTTGCCGGCCCTTGGCCGGGATTAGAGATTTTCTCCTGTGGGATATGTCCAAAACCGGCTACGCAAAGTAAAAGTTTTCTGTTTTGCCGGACTTCGGCCGGAATTAACGTTTTTCAGTGAAGTATGTCCACAGACGGTTACGCATTGTAAAGATTTCTTGCGTTGCCATTAAACCTTTACAATGCGTAGCCGGCTTTGGACATTCGTTATAGGAGAAAATCTTTAATCCCGGCGTAGCCGGTTTTGGACATACCCCATAAGAAAAAAATTGTTAAACTATTTGAGTACAAAAATGTTGTTATAGGGTGAAGTTTGTCTCATAAAAATTAATGAGGAAATAAAAAATAATAGTTACATACAACTTAATTTTATAATACCGACCTTTCAATTTTATGCGACTTAAATATTTGGAATAATTGGTTTCCTTCCATTCAGAAAGTACTTAGCTCCCTCGCCACGTCAAGGCTTATTCCCAGGGGGAGTTGAATGTGTTAAATGCAATTTTAAATTTTATTTGTAATAAAATTCATCGTTCAACACATTTTAGTATTGATTATCACTTTATCTGTTATTGACTCCAAGTCAATAAATGTAAAGCTGTGTGGTTAGTCTTATATATTTATAATAATAATCTATTCTTAATATTTACATAATTTAAAACTTTAAATGTGTAATTTAAATATATATGTTAGTACATATATCGTCGTATAGTACTATTATCAATATTGAGGTTGAACTAATGCAGACTAAAATTTTATTTATAATAAAATTCATTGTTCAACATATTTTATTATAAATGATCGCTTCGTCTGTTATTGACTCCAAGTCAATAAGTTTAAAGTAATAACCACTATTACTGATCAATTTTAAAAGTTAGTTTAAAAATGTCAGACAAATGTTGAAACGTATATAAATTTCGATATATTTTCTAATATCAGAATCATATTTATGTTTCGATATTGTAACATAAGTGAGCTATTAAATAACAAAAAATAAAATAATAAATATATTTGTTTATAATAATACGTTATTCCTGGTATAATAATAAAACTATAAGGAGTAAATTAATTAGATATGCTAACACATATCGCGTCGTGGTAACTATATACAGTTTCAAATGTTGAAGCATTTATAATGCTATTGTCAATATTGGTGAAACACCAATCAATTTTTGTCAAACCTTTAGTGGTTTCTGTCTCTAGTATCGAATGGAATCCCTTATTATTTAAACGTATCTCCGTTTCGGGCTTACCTCGACTGCGGCATATATTAAAATCTCCAACTATAAGTGAATTTCCGCTTAAATACGTATTTTCAGTGAATAACCGATTCATCTCAATTCGTAATGTACCTTCCGAGTAGTTATTATTTCTATACAAGACTAATATGTTAGTATCCCTGACTTTAAAAACAATAAATTCCAGTGTTTTGTTATGTATATGAAGTTGCTTGTGGTGTATATATTGCACGAAGTTAGCAATTTCGTTTTTTACGTATACGATTATACCTCGCTTGCATCTTCGACTGCTTTGATCGGTGGAATCTAATCGCATTTCAGGTAAAACCGTAAAGCCTGGAATCTCATAGTCTTCGTGATTCAGGGTCCATGTTTCGACAAAGCATAACACATCAGCCTGTAACATTAATTTATCATTACTTACATCATTAATGTGTGCATGAAGGCTTTGAACGTTTTGATAAATAATTTTCAAAGTGGTGGCCTCAAACATATGTTGAAAATGCGTGTGTAAGCTTTTATGACTACGAAGATTGCACATTTCCAAGTGCACTACATCGTTTGGCGAAAATGGCTTGGGTGGGTTAAAGGAACCCAAAAGGAATAGACCAGAAGCCTTAGTTGCTCTACTACATGCTACATATAATGCTGATCGGTTCATACGTGGTTTTAAGTGAACGGCGACTTTTTCGTAGGTTGCACCTTGACTCTTGTGTATTGTAATTCCTTCGGCTGGTACTACTGGGAACTGTTTTCGATCAATATTTACTTGATCATTCCGCTTGAACTGGAACGTCTTTACCACAATTCCAAGCGGAGTCCATGATGCTTCATTTGGATGCCTTTTTTTTGATCGGGCTAAAGCGCCAACGCTGCTTTCAGGAAAGTGAATCCAAATAGTTGATGGATGTGTTGTACCTGCTCTGAAGTCAATTTGCATAAGTTGCCCTGTAGCTCCATTTACCAAACCATCACTTGTGTCTATATTCACAGTTACCATGTATTTCGCTGAAGTTTTTAGAACTAAGCGATGAGGTAAGCCTTGTGTTTCGGATACTTTAAATGATTTTACAACATCCAAAATTCGTGCTCTATTTGCATTTGTCAATCCAGTGGATTTTACAATATCTTGGGCAATAGATATTATTTCCTCTGATGGTATTGAGCTTAGCTTGGAGTCATTGAAGGCGTTTACCTCATCGTTTGAACAGAAAAGGTGAATTGCTTCAGCAGGAACTTCAATCTGTGATACTATGCGCTGTCTTATTAATGAAATATCATCATCAGTCATTTGACCAGAAGCCATGTTATTGAGAGCCGTGGCGAATGACAGATCTTCTCTTTGACGCATTATTTCCGTAAGTTGGAAATATTTAAACATATCCCATATAGATGATCCATATATAACACCGTACGGGTTGTTCGAGGGAGGTGAAAATACCCATCGGTCACCTACTGGAGAAAGTTGATGTAAGTCACCAAAAACAATTACAGATATGCCTCCGAAAGGATCTGTACTTCTAAATATTTGTTTCAAGCGTGCATCTAAATATGAAAACATTTTTGCACCAACCATTGAAATTTCGTCAATAATAAGGAGTTTTAGATTCAAAAGTTTAGCATGCATTGAATTCACGGTATCTGCTCCTAATGGCCTTATGTCAGCTGTCGATTGATTAATTGGTAGTGAAAACATTGAGTGTAGTGTAGAACCACCAATACCGAAAGCCGCCTTGCCAGTTGGAGCTGTCAATAAAACTTTAATTAAATTTGGATCCGATCCTGGAATGCTATTAAATCTATGGTTCACCGACTGATAAATAGCGGATATCAATCTGCTTTTTCCAACACCAGCACCCCCACTAACAAATTCATGAAATGTGGCACCACATTTTATGTTATGGTGAAGGTGAGTTAGATATAACTTTTGTTTGCTATTTAACGTTCGGACCATAGTCAAAAGTTCAGGTTCGGATATAATGGGAGGAAGCTTTATAACACGTATTGTTTCATCGCTTGTTTCTTCCGCTGTTGGATTACCCTGTGTCTGCAGTATATTAATATTGGGATCTATTTCAGGTACCGCCAGAACCATAAATTCCTCATCTACGATATTAGATTCATCTTCTTCATTGGCATCGTTGACCGCTTCACTTTCATCCCTTAGGCGCTCCAGAACATTTTCGAGTTCTCGTTCTTCGAAGACATCGTACCTTTTCCTATTGGACTCAATACTATCCATATGAATAGTACAGGTGGTTTCATTATCGTTTTGCAGCAGATCTCTCTCTTCGTTTCTCCAGGGATGGTACAACATCACTAGTTCACGGAAGTAATCACATCTGTGAGTGTTGACATTATACCTTCTGTAACGAATGACGTGCGGTTTGGACTTTTCTTTAATGAAACCACTGTTGTCCTTCAATCGAAAGGTACGCGTTGAACGTTCAACTTCATCTTCGATTTCTTGCTCCTCGTAGTTCTCTTCAGGATTTCTGTTTCGCAATGTTCTCGTAAATTTATAATTGGCTGCAAAATCAGCCAAACACAAATTTTCGAGTTCATCTGGCCGCTGAATATAATGATCTAAGAGGCCGACGACGTATATGTCGGTGGAATCAGGTGGCAAGTTTTGTAGCTGTTCACGGGGTCGTAACATAAACACTCGTTCTTCCGGTCGTCCAGTGTTGATGTATACCTCAGCATTACTGCTTTCTGACAACCTCATTCCCAAACAACAATATGTGGCTTCTTGTGCTGATATTTCGGTACCTGAAATAAATTTGTAGGCTATGTGTTGTAATTTTTGTTTAATTGTATAGTTTCCCGATCGGATTTCCTCGACAGCATCACGAAGAATTCTGGATACACCACGATTAGATTTATTTATATAATTAATTATATAACTGCAACATGCGTAAGGATCCAAAATGAATTGAATGTCCATATTGGCTCTGTGCAATTCTAATATTGTGGGATTATATGCATTTAACATTTTATCCTGAAATCTTCTGCGTAGTAAAATTTTTGGCTTCTTTAAAAATGACCGTAACGATAGCAAGTAGTCTTCATAAGAAAGGTTGATATTTTCGTGCGCAAGAAAATTTTCAAAATTATTTAAGTGCGATATTTCGTCTGAATTCATGTTCGCATTCAATAAACTTTGAATTTTGTCGTAGTTCTGTTTGTATTGTTCTACGTTTTCAAAGTTTTCAGGAAGAGGCATTAAAATTTCCGTTGATGGCATCGGGGGATAAGGCATGCCATATCGACAAATTTTTTCACCTCGAAACTCTCTTGTGCATGAGCGATTATGGTTGTGTCGCTGATACTGAAGATATTCAGATAAATTGTCATCAGCGCCGTTTGTAGATACATATGTATCAATGAAGTTGATCACGTCAGGGAAAGTAGATGGATCACTTAAATCTATCTTGGGAGCATCTTTAAGCCAGTACATGCCATGAATGTGGGGAGAACCTCGTTGTTGGAATTCTACTCTCCAATAATATTTTTCGACAAAGTGACTGTCGAAAATTCCGTTATTCATTTTGAATAAAGAAAACAGTTGCCTAAAACGGTAGTCAAAATAGCGAGAACACGTTACTGCATCACTTCGGATTAATCTTGCCTTTTCGGAGAATGGAAGGTTTGAAGCATCGTCTTCCGTTATATCAACATGGTCCACAGTCTTAGCCAAAATAACTAACAGTTCCTGCCATTTGGTTTCGGCCGCTGAAAGGGTTATGAAGAAAGTTGGAAGACCGAACTGCCTAATCATAGCAATGGCCTTCTTTTTTTCTGCTTCCCAATGAGCTGGAGAAGATCTAACACCTTTCAGAATGCGGAATCCGTCGTCGTGTTGTATAAGGTTATTGACGTATGTATCATCCAAAGCATTTCCTGCAGTGACATTTCGAGAACAGATATGCTTTCGCAAAGCAATGGACGTGGCACTCTTGATGGTCAATAGTTCCAGTTTCTTGTAGCTGTATAACAACTTATCTGTTCTACAACTCCTTCTGTCGTATCGCCGTAGCTCTGACCGTACAATTTTGGAGTATGTTTCCGTGCAGGAACGTTTTTTGCCACAATATATTGTAGCGAATGCAAGCTCTTCGGAATCGGTGTCCGTTATCATATCGACTGGTCGACGACCTTCACCAGGCGCCATAACAACACGCTGTTGAGGAATATTTTCACATGGTATGTTCTCTAGCAAAGTTTGTTGGCCTCCAGGATTTAAATTTTCTGTAGAAAATTCGTCAACAGTTGGAATTTCACCAGTATTATTATTTCCATGTTCAATCTGATTATTGAAAATTGCTTGGATGACTTCCTGGTCCTGCTGATTAGCAACGAAAGGGACTATATTTTGAGAATTAAAACTTTCAAACCATCCATCTGCAATGGAAATGCCATGTTTGATATACAACTCGGTATTTATTAGATATCTGGCAGCCTCAATCACTTTAGCTGGCCTAATTATCTCTGTCATATAGTCGTGTTGATATTCCATGCGACGTCTCAAATGCAATTGGATTACATGAGCTTGATCAAATGTCCTTGGGAGTGCTGTAACCGTTTCGTTTACCGAAATTGGTACATTAACTACAGCTCCGCGTATAGCACTTTGTCTTTCAAAACCAAGTGCGACAATAACCATGAAAGGTAGCCTGGCGGTTATTAAACGTTCCTCTACAGATGTTAAGTCTTTAAGAGCGTTTGGAATTTCTGGGTAATCTAAACCATTTGAGAGACAGATGTTAGGTTTTCTCCCGTTCTTTATTGATCTACTGCAGGTCTTACAGAAACTATACATATCGTCGGATGAGGGAAATTTTTCAGAGAGGAAAAATACTTCATTTACAAAACTTAAATTTGACATACCTTGTTTTTTAAGTGTCTCTACCTGATGGGGAAACCATAGTCCTCCGCAGCACGTACATATAATTGTTGGTCCTTGCTTAATAGTTTCGTTGTACCTTTGGAATCTGATTTCATTACGCCTACTAATAACCGCAGCAATTTCTCCACGTCTTTCTTCGTCGGTGTGAGCCTCCCTCCTCTCTCTGATCCTTAGTGATTGTCCAATGTTTCCTCTGGCTCTGTTAACGGGATCCCGTCTATGGTTAATAACTCTTAAATTTCTTGAACGGTTAGCGTCTTGCAACGCATATCGTTCAGCAGCGCGCCTGTTTTGCCTCTGAGCAGTATTTCTTAACCTCTCGCCTATTCGGTATTCGATATTGGCACGACGCTGCGAGTGAGCTGCAGTATCACGCTCCTGCTCTATTGCGCGAAATTCGATATCCAGGCGTCTTTGTGAATGTGAGGCAGTGTCACGCTGTTGCTCTGCAATGCGAAATTCAACATTCTGGCGTCTTTGTGAATGTGAGACTGTGTCACGCTGTTGCTCTAAAATGCGAAATTCAACATCCTGGCGTCTTTGTGAGTGTGAGACAGTGTCACGCTGTTGTTCTGCAATGCGAAATTCAATATCCTGGCGTCTTTGTGAATGTGAGGCAGTGTCACGTTGTTGCTCTGCAATTCGAAATTCAACATCCTGGCGTCTTTGTGAATGTGAGGCAGTGTCACGTTGTTGCTCTGCAATTCGAAATTCAACATCCTGGCGTCTTTGTGAATGTGAGGCAGTGTCACGTTGTTGTTCTGCAATGCGAAATTCAATATCCTGGCGTCTTTGTGAATGTGAGGCAGTGTCACGTTGTTGCTCTGCAATTCGAAATTCAACATTCTGGCGTCTTTGTGAATGTGAGGCAGTGTCACGTTGTTGCTCTGCAATTCGAAATTCAACATCCTGCCGTCTTTGTGAATGTGAGGCAGTGTCACGTTGTTGCTCTGCAATTCGAAATTCAACATTCTGGCGTCTTTGTGAATGTGAGGCAGTGTCACGCTGTTGTTCTGCAATGCGAAATTGAATGTCCTGGCGTCTTTGTGAGTGCGATGCAGTATTACGCTGTTGTTCTGCAATGCGATATTCAACATCCTGACGTCTTTGTGAATGTGAAGCGGTGTTACGCTGTTGTTCTGGAATGCTATATTCAACATCCTGACGTCTTTGTGAATGTGAAGCAGTGTTACGCTGTTGTTCTGCAATGCGATATTCTGTATTCTGTCGCCTCTGTGATCTCCATGCGCTGTTGTATACTCGCCGTTGAATTGTGTTGTTTTGGACTCTTCTAGTGGGTTCGTCCTCTACTTCAACAACTCGCAATGCTTGAACTCTATTCCTGACAAGACGACTACGAGTGTTCGCACTTTGTTTACGTGTTCTGGGCATTATGTTAAAGAAATTTATTTTAACGTGGTCTGAACCGTTTGAAATATGAAAATAAACTAAACCTTAGTTTTATTTTCACAAATGGTTTTATACGCGTTAACTTTTACCTGAATATCCAGTGGAATATGTTATTTTTCTTTATGTACAGGTACTACCTGGCTTGATATTTAATATCATGTTCGACGCCAGGTACCAGCGTATCATATTGATCTGCGTACGGATTAAAATGGGTCACAATAAAACTTTTTACTTCACAAACAAAGCCATAAATTTGCTCGTGAATTTTGATACCTGTGGTATTCGAGTAATGTGTGAAGTAAGAGAATGGGTAAATTTAGCCAAGTAATATGAGAGGTATACGAAACCCATTATCATTTAAAACGGTTACCTAATTTGCTAACAACGTGTATAATATAACTGTAATTGATGTGATCGATGCTTCTACCATTGCACTTTATACGATACAATAATTGCACTTTATACGATACAAATAAGAAGAAAACAAAATCGTCGAAAGACCCAAATTATTTCGACGAATTTTGGATTCTAGAGAGATAAGTAGTTAACTTAGACAAATTTGATCAAAATATGTTAAAAATTTGTTAAAATCAATGGTGAAATGAATTGGAACTACATCGCTGCAGGGATTTGAAGAAAATCGGTTAAAATATTTTCTTTCTGGAGGGACATTTGAACGAAAGTTGTATATACATCTGAACCTATGTGACCCTCTTTCACCATGTATGTTTGTAGTGCGAATATAACGTATACCGCGTTGTGCCAAATTTGAAGAAAACCGGTTAAAAATGTAGTCTAGTGCTGAAAATGTCAAATTGGTTGCAACATGTGTATGGTGGCTATACTAAATCTGAACCGATTTGACCCATTTTTACCACAGATGTTTCTAACTTAGATATAAGATGTTGTGCAAAATTTGATCAAAATTGCTTAAATTATGTCGCTTCTAAAGCAGAAAAAGTGAAATCGGGAGCAACATTTGTATGGGGGCTATATCTAAATCTGAACCGATTTGACCCATTTTCACCAAAAATGTATCTAGTTGGAATATAAGGTGTTAAGCCAAATTTGACGAAAATCTGCTAAAATTTACGGTTTCTAGGCCGGAAAATGTCAAATAGCGAGCGAAATTTGCATGGTGGCTATATCTAAATCTGAACCGATTTGACCCATTTTTAACACAGATGTTTCTAACTTAGATATAAGTTGTTGTGCAAAATTTGATCAAAATTGCTTAAATTATGTAGCTTCTAAAGCAGAAAAAGTGAAATCGGGAGCAACATTTGTATGGGGGCTATATATAAATCTGAACCGATTTGACCCATTTTCACCAAAAATGTATCTAGTTGAAATATAAGGTGTTAACCCAAATTTGACGAAAATCTGCTAAAATTTACGGTTTCTAGGCCGGAAAATGTCAAATAGCGAGCGAAATTTGTATGGTGGCTATATCCAAATCTGAACCGATTTGACCCATTTTCACCACAGATGTTTCTAACTTAGATATAAGGTGTTGTGCAAAATTTTATCAAAATCGCTTAAATTGTGTGGCTTCTAGAGCAGATAAAAGTGAAATCGGGAGCAACATTTGTATGGGGGCTATATCTAAATCTGAACCGATTTGCTTGAAATTAAATAGCGTCCGTTCTTGACGAACAAAAATCGTTTGTGTCAAGTTTCGTTAGAATCGGACAATAATTGCGACCTGTATCGTGATTACAAGAATAGATGGACGGACGGACGGACAGACAGACAGACAGACAGACAGACAGACAGACAGACAGACAGACGGACATGGCTAAATCGATTCAAAATGTGATTCTATGTCGATCGGTATAATAAACGATGGGTCTAACTCGCTTCCTTTTGGGTGTTACAAACAAATGCACAAAGACATTATACCCTGTGGTGTAGGGTATAAAAAGTTATCAAGTCTTAAAAAATCACCCTATATTTCCACTAGAAACAACCATGGTGAATATAGGTCAGATCGGTTCAGATTTATATATAGCTCCCACGCAAATTTCGCTCCCGATTGGTGACCATGGTGAATATAGGTCAGATCTGTTCAGATTTATATATATAGCTACCACTAAAATTTCGCTCCCGATTTGACTTTTTCTGCTCTAGAAGCCACATATGTTAACAGATCCTCATCAAATTAGGCGAAATATCTTATATTTGTTGTATAAACAGCCATGGCGCAAATGAGTCAGATCGGTTCAGATCGGCTCAGATTTATATATAGCTCCCACACCAATTTCACTTTTTCCACTCTATAAACCACATATTTTAACAGATATTCTTCAAATCTTTCAAAATATCTCGTATTTCAACGCCCATTTTGAAAATGGGTCATCGGTTCAGATTAACATATAGCTCCCATACAAATTTCGCCCCAAAAATTTCCCATACAAATTTCGGATAGACTTTTTCCGCACCAGAAAGCACGAATTTTCACATAATGAGCTTAACACGTTATATTTGAAATGGATGAACTAAGTGTGATGTTAGTCACTATATTCCATGTTTGGATATAGCACCGATATAAATATTTCCGATTTGACAAATTGGACCAGGTAATATTAGCCTATGATTAGGAAACATACAAAAATTCTTCGCGTGTTCACTTTTTTACCGAGTTGATTTGTATTCGGATAGAAAGTGGAGTGTATCATATAGTCGGCGCCGCCCGACTTTAGTCTTTCCTTACTTGTTTTAATTGAATCCAAATTTTATTTTTGTCTGTGCACCTTTAAAAAGAGTTATATCAGTCAAAGTACTTGGCTGATCACAATAAAATTCAACACACAAACATCAAATAGCAAATAGGTTTATCCCACTTTGTTTAAAAAAAATTGCAAAAAGCGTTGGTTATAACGGAATATCTTTGACAATTCATTTCGTTTTATTGATTAAGTATTCTTCTTAAAATTTACAGAAACAAATCGAAATTGTTTACACGATTCGATAAAAAAGGGGACAAAAATAGAGTCAGTATTAAAAAAATTAAAATAACTGAAATTAATTACATAAACCAGACTTATGAGCTAATATTTTGTGGTATAGCCTTTATTCTATAAAACAGCTGACACGTTTTTTTGGAATAGAAAACAAAGCGCTTTTAATTTTTGTCCATAACTCTTCATTTTTTCTCAATTAATGTGGTCCTACTATTTTCTTTACTATTATATTTAAGATTAAATGTTGTTATTCTAGAAAATTATAATAGATTGTTATTGTAATTTACCGTTGACCCTATTTTTTGTCCATCGTTGCATCTGACATTTGTCATTATGGAACATGTCTAATATTCTTATTAACAAATCATTGACATCATTTACAACAATTCCAAGGAAACATGTTACTGGAGAAACAGTTTGAGCATAACTAGTGACCCTATTATTTTGTCCGTAACTGTATATATTACTTCAGATCTTTAATTTATTTTTATAAAAAAATATTTGTTTGTGAACAGAAAAACACAAGAAAAAGAAAAACACTTTAAACAAATAATACTACGCGTTCAAATAAGTTCTGACTAAACCATACATTTTTGTTTCTGTCTTTGTGATGGTGTACATATGACATTTTACATTTTGTGGTATTACTTATTATTATATTTAATATTTAATGTGATCTCAAATTTGAAGTCGATTTTCGCGGGCTAGAAATTCATATTAGACCCATGTTTTCTTGGAGAAATGTTCTTAGAATTTTCCGTACATTAAGTTTTGCGAAAAAATTCGACCCACCCTAATGTACATATCGAATTTTGTGTTTCTAGCAGTAACCGTATGATTGGTATCATTCATTCGTCACTGTATGACCAAAAGTAAAAGCGTAACTCAAATGTTAGCTACTTTTGAGGCTTAATATGCAAATTGGTTTAATCCAGCTAATCTTCTTATGTAAACACAGTAGCAGAGTTTACGATCCGAAGTAATTGTTATAAAATTTTACAATACAGCGATAATGCCCATTGGATTTTCTTAAATGAATTAAAAAGAAACATCAGGTAAATTCATAGTGGAGCTCGGCGAGTAAATTCCATATAAATATTGAACAAGTAAGCGCATTATATTTATTCTAATTTGAAAATATGTCATATTGGTCCTTGTTTTGATATAATCCATATGTTACATCGGATTTGTCCTGAATTGTAATAAACCTACATTGAAAGTGGATTACATCGGCACTAGTTTTGGCAAAGCTCTCACTCAAATGCCCATCCGTTTTGTCCTGTTATTGCTTTAACACCCACATATTATATCTGATTTTAGTCAAATTTGACAGATCACGTCCAGCTATAGTTCCAGAAATCTCTCATTCATTAATTTTGGTAGAAACAGCGTGTATATACTTCTGTTTTTAAGACGATGTTTTCTTCGATTGCTGTTAGACTACTGAACCGAAATAGTTTTTTTTCTGTTTCACGAAACAATCGGAAGAACCCCCCAACAAATTAATTTAAAAACTCTATCTAAAAATTGGTATAAAAATGTTGTATACTATCGAGCGATTTTATTAATACCGATTTCGATTAATTTGACTTGATCCAGTCAAGCCTTATGTTCCACAATGGAACGACGAGAATAAATAAAGAGTGGGCCATTTAAAACTTCAAATTAGAATCGGCTATAAAAAAGTACAAATTTCTGGTTTTATTGGAAAGGTTGAACTTTGCAACTTAATAATGGAACGCAATCTCATTCATGTTCATATATTTTCAGTACACTGTGAAAATGTTAAGCATTCATGAAGCCGAACTGAAGACTCACCACTTTGGAAATAAGTTTCTAATATTTCCCTATTTTGTTCGAACGTAGAGCGTCCCATTTTGCAAATGTCAAACATAAACCTGTAAATAACAAGTAAGGAAAGGCTAAAGTCGGGCGGGGCCGACTATATAATACCCTACACCACTCCCTGCGTATATACATCGCTTTTATTACTAAACCCAGGTGTTTCATGGGAGCAATTTTATGTAGTTCATATAAATTATACAGTATAAATTCATCTTTAGTCATATTTAACGAATATGGTAAATAATTGATCCAATTTTCCGGCAGACAAATACAAATTATACAGTAGTAATAGGATAAATCGGACCGACATTTGAAAGGAGGCCTATAACAACACCGGCTCAAAACATGGGCCTATATATTTCTCATTCACTGTAGGTATTCATAGTTGAAATACATCATGATGCGATGTAAGACGTAGTTTGTAGAGCTGTATTAGAGTAGAATGGGTTATTGGGTTATTCCAAAGTGTGGACACATATATTTGACTTTGTATTCTGAAATATAATATAATCTGCAAAATTTGAAAAAAAAAATCCGATGTAAAATTTGCGTTCTTGAGGGGTAAAAATTAAAATGGGGCCATTTGCAAGTGCTCTACATTAAAAAGAGGTTCCATATAGTTCACTTTCAAAGTAGATATTCTTAGTTGAAATTTGACATGATATAAAAAATTATATCGAGATTTAATGCACGATGTGGGTTCTAGAGATGTAATAGAGTGGAATGGGGGCCCAATTTGTATGGGGGTTATACCAAAATATGGACCCATATATTTGACTTTCATAATATGTCTTCTTAGTTGAAATATATGAGGGCTATATCTAAATCTGAACCGATCTTACCCACTTTCACCATAGGTTTTTTAGTTGGATTATAAGTTGTTGTGCCAATTTTAAAGAAAATCGGGTACAATATGTGGTTTCTAAAGCGGAGAAAGCGAAATCGGGAGCGACATTTGTATGGGGGCTATAATTAAATCTGAACCGATCTTACCCAATTTTTGCATACGTGTTTCTAGTTGGATTATAAGATGTTCTGCAAAATTTGAAGAAAATCGGGTACAATATGTGGTTTCTAGAGCGGAAAATGTCAAATCGGGAGCGACATTTTTATGGGGGATATATCTAAATCTGAACCGATCTTACCCAATTTTTGCATACGTGTTTCTAGTTGGATTATAAGATGTTCTGCAAAATTTAAAGAAAATCGGGTACAATAGTCGTTTCTAGAGCGGAAAATGTCAAATCGGGAGCGACATTTGTATGGGGGCTATATCTAAATCTGAACCGATCTTACCCAATTTTTGCATAGGTATTTCTAGTTGGATTATAAGATGTTCTGCAAAATTTAAACAAAATCGGGTACAATATGTCGTTTCTAGAGCGGAAAATGTCAAATCGGGAGCGACATTTGTATGGGGGCTATATCTAAATCTAAACCGATCTTACCCAATTTCAGCATACGTGTTTCTAGTTGGATTAAAAGATGTTCTGCAAAATTTAAAGAAAATCGGGTACAATATGTCGTTTCTAGAGCGGAAAATGTCAAATCGGGAGCGACATTTGTATGGGGGCTATATCTAAATCTGAACCGATCTTACCCAATTTTTGCATACGTGTTTCTAGTTGGATTAAAAGATGTTCTGCAAAATTTAAAGAAAATCGGGTACAATATGTCGTTTCTAGAGCGGAAAATGTCAAATCGGGAGCGACATTTTTATGGGGGATATATCTAAATCTGAACCGATCTTACCCAATTTTTGCATACGTGTTTCTAGTTGGATTATAAGATGTTCTGCAAAATTTACAGAAAATCGGGTACAATAGTCGTTTCTAGAGCGGAAAATGTCAAATCGGGAGCGACATTTGTATGGGGGCTATATCTAAATCTGAACCGATCTTACCCAATTTTTGCATAGGTATTTCTAGTTGGATTATAAGATGTTCTGCAAAATTTAAACAAAATCGGGTACAATATGTCGTTTCTAGAGCGGAAAATGTCAAATCGGGAGCGACATTTGTATGGGGGCTATAATTAAATCTGAACCGATCTTACCCAATTTTTGCATACGTGTTTCTAGTTGGATTATAAGATGTTCTGCAAAATTTAAACAAAATCGGGTACAATATGTCGTTTCTAGAGCGGAATATGTCAAATCGGGAGCGACATTTGTATGGGGGCTATAATTAAATCTGAACCGATCTTACCCAATTTTTGCATACGTGTTCCTAGTTGGATTATAAGATGTTCTGCAAAATTTGAAGAAAATCGGGTACAATATGTGGTTTCTAGAGCGGAAAATGTCAAATCGGGAGCGACATTTTTATGGGGGATATATCTAAATCTGAACCGATCTTACCCAATTTTTGCATACGTGTTTCTAGTTGGATTAAAAGATGTTCTGCAAAATTTAAAGAAAATCGGGTACAATATGTCGTTTCTAGAGCGGAAAATGTCAAATCGGGAGCGACATTTGTATGGGGCTATATCTAAATCTGAACCGATCTTACCTAATTTCTGCATTGGTCTTTCTAGTTGGATTATAAGATGTTGTGCCAAATTTAAAGAAAATCGGGTACAAGATGTGGTTTCTAGAGCGGAAAATGTCAAATCGGGAGCGACATTTGTATGGGGGCTATATCTAAATCTGAACCGATTTCCTCCAAATATAATACCGATGGTCCTTGGCCAGAAAAAATAACTTCTGAAAAGTTTCATGACAATCGGACAACAATTGCGACCGGTAGAGTGCGAACAAACTTTGATGGACAGCAGACGGACAGACGGACGGACGGACAGACAGACATCGTTAAATCGACTCAGCTGGTGATTCTAAGCCGATCGGTATACTTTAAGGTGGGTCTAGCTCGATTATTTCTTGGTGTTACAAACATTTGGCGCGAAACTAACTTATAATACCCTAGACCACGAAGTGGTGTAGGGTATAAAAATAACAAGTAAAAATACGTTAAGTTCGGCCTGGCCGAATCATATATACCCACCACCACGGAGTGCATTCCACAATATTATCGGAAGTTTAGAGGCTGTCAACTTTAAATAGAAGTGCACAACCATATTAGGGAAATTGTGGTGCTTCATAATAATATTAATAGCCATATACTATATATAAATATAAAAGTTTGAAAAATGGTCATTTTCGGTTAACCGAGAAAACCGGGTTTTTCGTGTCGGTTAACCGGTTTTTAGTAAATAAGAGAACATTGCACAGTGTGTTAGCAGTTAAAGAACTGTCAAAGGACTCAGCAACACTCATAGAAGCTGAAGCAATACAAAAATTTTTATTCAACAATTTAAAAAAGATAGAAAACACATACTCCCTGGATTGCTGCCAAAGGCTGATGGCGAGATTGGAAGAAAGAAGATAAAAACGTTGAATACTTTTTTGCTGTTTTTAAGTTCCAGAAAATTTCCGTTAAACGATGGCGTATTGAAATACTCATCAAAATCGTATACAAAGGAATTTGCAAATGAATTATACAAACGTCTTTTCCCCAAAATTTCTGTAGAATCAGATTTAGACAACGGTTCAGATTCGGATGAAAGTTGTGACTTCGAAGAGTCTTGTAATTTAATGTTGGATTTAAAGCAAATAATAAACCACATCCAAACATCAAAATTGCTCGAAAAGGCGACTTTATATGATGATGTGGCATTTTTTGACAAAACAAAGAAAAAACTGAAAAGTTAAGTTACTTATATGATGACTGTTAGCCCTACATCAACATTTAGCGAGCGTGTATTTTCTACGTCAAGCTTTATCAAAAACAAACAAAAAATCGCTACAAACTTATAACTTGAATTGTATACTGGTATTGCGATATTATTATAAGAAGGATTCTACGTAAACTTTTTATTCAAGTTTTTGTACGTAAAAATATGAATTATTTTATAATCTCAAACAAAAAAATGCTACTGAAGTTCCTTATTTAATGTAGCTTTACTAAAGATGAACTGTATTTACTTCCGTAATAAAAAATTTTAATTTTAATATTTTCTTACTTTAATTAAAAAAAAAAACGGTTATAACCGGGTTTTAAAAAAATAAAACTTTCGGTTAAACCGAAAACCGTCTTTCTAAAATAAACTGTTGTTTTTAGACACCCTACTCAAGCCCAATTTTCCCCATTTGCAATTTCTTGATTCCAACTACAGCCTAAATGACTGTACAATTTTGATAGGAAAAGTTCTAATAGTGAATATCCAATACGTTACAGAATGGAATATGAACACCTTATTTCATGATTTTATCTACAGCAGTTTGATTGTTACCATTTTCACTCTTTCTCCATACTGACCCTCTAATTTTCCGCTTCTACGTAGACAAACGAGTTCAAATTCAGAATATCATGATTCTAGCTACTGCCGTTTGATTGTTTCAAATTTTAATACCAATTAGATCATGATGGTACGAATATCGAAAGATCTCTTAATTTTTCGCGTCACTGCAGTCAGAGAAGTGTACACACCGAATTTCATTATTTTAGCTACAACCTTTTGGTTGGTACCATTTTTATCCCCATTCGCTCCATGTTCCGTCTAACAATACAAATTTCAAAATAAATCCTGTTTATTTCGCATCTTCACAGTCAGATGAATATACACACCGAATGCCATGATCACAACCTCTTATCCCTATTTTCCAATTGTATCCCTTTAGAGTACGAATTTCGAAAAACCCCTATTTTACGTATCTACGCAAATAGAGGGATACTTATTCCAAATTTCATGTTTCTAGCTATTGTCGTGTCATTGGTGCCATTATTATCCCATTTGTCCCATTTCGTCCGCTGAAACGTGTATTTACTTCTGGTGCTTTTATGCTACAAAAAAATTTCAAGTGAAAGCAGAAATTAAAAAAATACTTAAATAGACGAAATATTATTTTCAGCCCTTGTTAGGGATCCAGCCGATCTTAATGTTATTCTACCTTTCAAAGTCAAAGTGTTCGATAGTTCAAATTTAAAATGTTATATATATTCAAGACATTTAAAAAAGTCGACTTTTGTATCCAACTCTATAACCCTAGGTCATATTAGTTTATTAAGTATTGATTAGTGTACTCGAACCAAAATTAAATCGGTATATTAATAAAAAATATACAATAATCATCATATATTCTTTGTTCTGTGAAAGCGAGTTTATATGCTGTATATATTTCACAATGACACGGGCATAGCGAAGTTCACATGTTCAAAATTTCTCTTTTGCAGCTTTTGATTAATTGATGATTCCGTGATATCCCCATATTTAATAGTTTAATAGATTTTCAGGTGATAATAGATTCTCAGATAATAGATTCTCAGGTGATATAACTATGTTTCACAGACCTCAAAAAGACTTCAGACCAATTCAGAGATCCAGAGATCATGACAGACCCTCTACACATTGGCCACCTCGTAGGGGGTAGGGTGTAGCCTTACAAATCATGAAAGCTTTAATTTGCTGAAACTGCACCACTTTTTTGCCTTATTGCAAACCCTCTGTTTAACCACAAAACAAATTGGCAGTGAGAAGATAAAATCAACACCCAAAGGGTAACTGGAAGACATACCCACAGGATTCTGATATAATTACAGTGGTCGAAGTACACAACACTAACACTCTGTCCCAGCCACTCTGACCAGCACCAGTTAAAAAGTAAAGTGCGAAAGATACAAACAAGAAACTGCACACGGACACCCTGGGTAAGTAAACACCGATGGCAAGCTGTAGTTAATACACTCAAAGAAAAACGCTGTTATGATCATGGCGAAGGGTCCCACTTGAGGTGGAGAGCATTAACTGCTATCAATTTCTTGGGTGCTGTCAATAAATGGTATATGACAGGTAATTATCATAATGACAGTCTTGTTAAAGTTAAGACCTTTATGTTCGAATGGCGAAAGCAATGGCCCCGACAACGTGGAAGTGAAAAATGAAAACAGGTTAAGCTCCTATCAAACCATTAAAATGTTACCACTTGTTTTCTTGTCATTGTATGGATGGTATAACGAAAATGGAGAATTTATACGAAAAAAGGTTACATATTGTAAAGTAAAATTTAATAAAATGTATGGCTTTGTGAGATGAATTCCATGTAAAATTGGTGAAATGCACTCTAAATGATTTCAAAACTGAAATAATTTATCTGTGGTAAGGGCTTAGACAGAAAAAAATATTGCCATTTATATTTCAAATACAAATGTAGTAGGTGAAAGTATTAAAATTGATTTAAACTGTAATTGGATCAGTTGTTATTTTAATTAGATTTACACCCGTTTTCATTTAGCTCCGTTAGAGTTATAGATGCGAATGTTCACACAAACTTACATCTATAAATCTCATTTTAGGTTTACGGAGTTACATGAAAACGGGGTTTATACATACAAAAAAGTTACGTTGTCATATTTTGAAAATGCATTGTACTTAATTGTATTTTGTGGATGAATTGAAAGATAGAGAAACATATTTACAAATGGCGACATATAGTAAGTAAGTTTCCTCATTGCTAAATAATGTGATAAAAGAAAAAATATATATATTGGGGGTGTTGTGTGTGTGAATTATATAGAGTCTCAGGTCGGCAGTATTTTTTATCTCAGACTATACCTTTATCTCTAAAGTCTTACAGATTGAACCTACAGCAGTTTGATTGTTACCAGTTTCACTTTTTTTCATACTGACCCTAAATGTATGAATTTTGACAAATTTGTACCTATAATTTTCCGCTTCTACGTAGACAAACGAGTTCAAATTGAGAATATCATGATTCTAGCTACTGCCGTTTGATTGTTGCCAAATTTAATCCCAATTAGATCCTGATGGTACGTATATCGAAAGATCTCTTTATTTTTCGCGTCAGCGAATTGTGCAGCGAGTCTGCACAATTATACTCAAAACACGTGCTTAAAAGAGTCGATGGCAAAATCGTCGTTTAAATGTCGACCTTCTGCATTATATTCCCCGTCGATTTTTCCAGTTCACCGTATGAATGAAAAATCAAACTCATAGGAACGGTGTTCCTAAACATTGTTCAAAATCCACTTAAGCTAACGCACAGACACTTCTACTGGAGTAATCTGAATTAGATATCAATGATAGTATCATTAAATTGATTCAATAATCACTGAGACCACATTTTTTCTCACTCCAGGTTTGCTTAAACATTTGAAATAGATTTTCAAAAAATTCACACGACGATCCCAAAACAAACCAATTGAAATATGGACAGGAAAATTTTTGTCGGGTCAGCTAGTCATAAATAAAAAAATATTTGTTTAAATCACCACACATCAATGTGAGTTGATATAGTGTGACTTAGACCACTTTCATACTAACACTAAAGACAATTTTGGTGTGCATAAAATGCCATTGTAAGGCTACATAAATGTAAAAACTTAAATTAGAGATTTGATCAAAGTAAAGAGAAAAATTTGAATATCTCAATTTTTTGGATTTTTGCCTTAGCTACCTACTATCATTCTAACTGGCACATATGATATGAGTAAACACATGCAAATTCGTTTCCTAATCCGATTTGATCAGATAACATTATATTTCATCTAGAAACATCTGCAGTAAAACTGAAACACATCGGTAACTGCTTTTATATATGCCAATACAAAATTGCCTACCGATTTTTATACACTCCACGAGAGTATTATGTCTTTGTGCATTTGTTTGTAACACCCAAAAGGAAGCGATATAGACCCATTGTTAATTATACTTATCGACATAGAATCATTTTTGAATCGATTTATCCATGTCCGTCCGTCTGTCTGTCCATCTATTGTTGTAATCAAAGTTCAGGTCGCAATTATAGCCAGAAGCAAACGAAACTGTGTTTGACTTTTTCTGCTGTAGAAACCACACATTTTAACAGATCTTCTTCAAAATTGGTAAAACATCTTATATTTAAACTAGAAACACCCATGGCAAAAATAGTTTAAATCGGTTCAGATTTATATATAGCTCCCATACAAATTTCACTCTCCCTTTGAGTTTTTTCCGCTCTAGAAACCACAAATTTTACCAGATCTTCTTAAAATCTTGCAAAATAGCTTATATTTCAAGTAGAAACACCCATGGTGAAAATAGGACAGATCGGTTCAAATTTATATATAGCTCCCACACAAATTTCCCTCCCGATTTGAATTTTTCCACTCTATAAACCACATGTCTAATATATCTTCTTGAAATCTAGCAAATATTTTATATTTCAACTAGAAACACTCGTGCTGAAAATGAGTGTGATCGGTTCAGATATAGATATAGTCCCCATACGAATTTCACTCCCGATTTGACTCTTTTCACTCTAGATACCATATATTTTAACAGATTTTCTTCCAATTTGGCAAAATATCTTATATTTCCACTAGAAACATCCAGGGTGAAAATGAGTTAGATCGGTTCAGATTTATATATAGCTCTCATACAAATTTCACCCTCAATTTGAGTTTGTTTCGCTCTAGAAGTCACAAATTTTATCAGATCTTCTTCAAATCTTGCAAAATATCTCATATTTCAAGTTGAAACACCCATGGTGAAAATAGGTCAGATCGGTTCAGATTTATATATAGGTCCAATACAAATGTCGCTCCCGATTTGAATTTTGCCGCTCTAGAAATCACACATTGTACCCGATTTTCTTCAAATTTAGCTTAACACCTTATAATCCAACAAAAACACCTATGGTGAAAGTGGCTAAGATCGGTTCAGATTTAGATATAGCTACAATACAAATGTTGCTCCCAAATGATTTTTGCCAAACTATATATATTATATTTCACCTATTTCGTTCCAGGTTTCAGTATAACAAATGTATTTTCCCATTCCTTTAACATTTTTTGTCAAACACACACATTTACAGGATACAAAAATCCTTCCCGTTTTCTCTTTTTCACCGAATTGAATTGTATTCGGATAGAAAGTGGAGTTATATATATAGTCGGCCCCGCCTGCCTTTAGCCTTTACTTATGTACTTGTTCCATAAAAGCAATATTGCAAAATATATCATCCGGACAAATAACCGCCGTTTTGAAATGAGATATTTTGCTAATAAAGGACGTTATGTACTCTGGTCCATTAATAACACCTATATAATCAAGCAAACCAATTTCCAAACGTTCATTGATATTTTTAAACATCGAGGATTCGTAACAAAAACCATGTAATGCGGTAGTCATTGCATGCAATCATGTGGTATCTGTATGTCGACTTAATTTTTTTTGCTGGGGATTTACAGGGCCTCCTATGATTTCATTCTATGGTGGAGGTTATGTAGTGAAAACTATTTAGCGTTGCGGCATACATAGGGTATGTCAGGTATTTTATTACATTGCACAGAGGTGGGCTGATGATGTAGGCCATAAGTTGAACGGTATTTACCAACCAATCAGTTGTAACTTGAGAGTCGTCAGTCATATTGACATTCGAACATCTGTCTATTTCTACGCGTATCTATTTAAATCTTTTCAGCAAATTGCCGAAACTTTTTTCCAAATAAGAAGCCATTTATTATTCTTAGACTTTTTTCGATGTTTTGCGTGTAAGTGTGTGTATTTTAAGGTAATTGAACTGTCAACAGAAAAATAGCTTAAACTCATACCGAAGACAATTTTATTTAAATGTAGCCCACGGTTATGAAAAGTAGATTTTATTTATTATCATCATTAGAAAAACATATGAGAAGGGCCTGAGCAAAAAATATTTATTTCATAGTGCTTTTATCTCTCGTCGCTGGAAGGCTAAACGTTTTATTGTTAACAACAGCCCTAAATCAATTACAGACTATTTTGCTGCTTCGACTTGCTTGTAAGCACTTGATAACTGACAGATCTTCCCACTAATTCCACAGGTCTATTTAATTATAGAAATTCAAAGAGTCACGCACATTTGATATGTATGTATGTGAAACCGATATCATACTCGAATAGCATAATTTTCAATACTTCCACGCGCTTACCCCACACACGGGACGCAACCACCATCGTAATCGGAATCTTGGAGATGGATAGCCGACACATTTCCCACATCGAGCAACGAGCAGTTTCGTCGAGATTTCTAAGAAAACAAACTATGATTGATTGATAGACAAGGTCTTTAAATATTAATAGCTGCTAAGCATGTGTACATTTATTTAAGCGGCTGGAAATGCCTACGAATCACAAGCAAATCTTACATGTGATTGACATCTCCGGCCAGAAGAATTTTGTATTATTTTAAGTTTCCCCACATCCGAGGAGGACTACTCAGCCAGCGCCAGTGCCAGCATGAAAGGTTTTTCGTTTCAACACAACATTTGTGTTGAAAACCGGTAGTTCGAAATAAATGTTGTGTGAATTTATCTTCATAAGCTTTTGGTTTGGTTTGGGCGAGTCATGTGAGCATTTCCATTACGCATTTTTCAAAATTGTCATCATTAAAATGAAAATTAATTACAGGCCGTATTTCACAACGATGACTGTGAGTGGCGTCAGCGTCGACGCCACCGCGGCTGATGATGGGGATGATACCCCAAGAAATGGCAACTCACATCATGTCATCTTTTTCCCACATATGTATGTACATATGTGTGCAAACAGACAAAAAACGGAAGAAAACCAAATGATTTTGCACTGATTAATGACTTCAAATATTTGTTAATCTACCGCCGTATTATACGAAGCGATACATATCTACATACATACATATACGTTGTCATGTATACTTACGTACCATGTTTGCATTTACTCATATTTATGTACATACACACAGGCTGACTTACACATGTGTTCAGATGGGAGTCATAAGTTTGCAGTTGGTTGGTGTACAAGGATTACGGGGAACCATCTGAAAGGAATCACCATAAAAAATGATATATATTTTTAGCCGCTGGCTTTAATAAACACGAGCTGAAGACATGCAATTGCTAAAAGGGTTACCGTGCTGTTCCAAAAATTATGTATAATTGTGCAAACTATTTATATTAAACACTATTTTTCTTTTAAAACTCGGGCTTAGATTAATTATAAATAGAAGAATTAATCTCACAAACATACGCAAATGTATCGGACACAAATTGGTCAGATCTGATAAAGCAATTTTTTTTCACTAAACCAACACTCAGGGGATGTCCCCTATAAATGCAGCGCATTGCGTTGGCGGAAGGAAGATACGGTATTGGGAGGAGGAAAGAGGGAGTAGTGTTTGTTGACCTTTGTTTTAAATTTCTGAATATTATAATTGGCAGGAAGATATCTGCCGGAAGTCGATTCCACATACGGATAGTGCGGGCGAAGAACGAATTCATTCTGTAATGTGTGGTCCGGTCGGTTGTACAATCGACAACAAATGGGTGAGAAAACCTGGAAAGTCGCGTATCTCTACCGAACGTTCTCACGGGCGGTATAAGATCACGAATATCAGAAGAACAAACACCGTGAAAGTATCGATAGAACAAAGACACACAACACACATTACGACGATGTTCAAGGGAAACAATAGAATTGGATATCCTACCATCTCCTATCAACACCATCGCCCTCCTATGTACACCTTCAAGTAGCTCCAGTGATGAAGCTGGAGCACCCGACCATATATGGGAGTTATATTCCATCTTTGGTCTGATGTAAGTAGTGTAGATATTGATAATATCAGAGGGAGTGAAGTATTTCTTACACCGGTTTAAGAAGCCTAAACACTTGAATGCTTCTTTTGACACAGAGGTTGCTGTCATCCGCAAATGAGTATATTGTCGAAGTCCTATCCAAGAGGTCGTCGATGAAAATAAGAAAAAGGGTGGGGAAAGGACAGAGCCCTGTTGTACTCCTGCGTTTAACCAATGCTCGTCGGATGAGAACCCATCTACAACAACACGTATAGTGCGATCTCTGAGGAAGCTCGATATAAATCGAGAAAAGTCACTACCAACACCGAAAGCGATAAGCTTTGATATGAGTGCGAGGTGCCAAACTCTATCAAAGGCCTTGGAGATATCTAGAGCAACGAACTTACTTTCTCCAAGCTGGTGGATGGATCGATTCCACTTTTCGGAGAGCAGTGTCATCAGGTCTCCCGTAGATCGATTCATACGGAAGCCATACTGTCGATCATTAAGTAAGTCATTGTTTTCTAAATACCTCTCAAGATGGTGGTTAACCATACTCTCCATAACCTTCAAGAGCGCTGAGCAAATCGCGATCGGTCGATAGTTAGCAGGGTTAATAGCCTCCCCTTTTTTAGGGATGGGCTGGATGTTCGCAATCTTCCAACGCGCTTGCAAGGGCACGGGCAAGCGTCGAAGAGCACTTACATAGGACAAGTGCTGAAATGCCATCCGGGCCTGGAGATTTATTTACGTCGAGATTTTAACTCCTTTTAACTCCACGTGTTCGAAAAAATATTTGAGGCATGGAACTAGATACATTTTCGATCACGGGGAGTGGTTGATTGCTTTCCGAAAGGTTGACTTCCTTGCAAACATTTCAGCCAATAGGTTAGCTTTGTCAACCGGGTTAGTGAATATCTGGTCATCTTTAACAAGAGTTGGGATAGATGAGGAGTTATCCTTTACTCTTCTTACTAATGACCAAAAGCTCTTACTTCCCCTGGGAGAAGCAAAAACTTTGGCACGACGACGTTGTTCGTACAGAAACTTTTCACGTCTAAGTACCCTGGCACACATGGTTCTTGTCTGCTTGCGTAGCAGATCAGTGGTGGCATTTTTATTTAGACGCCATTTCCTGAACGCTTCCTCTTTGGATTTATTTTCAATTGTGCTCAGTTTTATATACCAATTCACCATGTCCGACCAACAGTTGTATGTCCAGTAACATCTAAACTAAAGGAGCTAGGAGGTCCACATTTTGCAAGATTGCATGGTCTGGAGGGACTATTTTGTTCACTAACAAGCGTCAAAAATAACCCCTAATATTTAGAATAATTATGCACATTTCTGTATTATTTTGATGAAAACGTTTCGTAAACCTTAAACGCAAAAAAGTTTTAGTTTTGCTTTAGTTGCGCGGCATTGGTTGACTGACCAGTCGATACACCCCACCATGTGAGAGCCTTTGCAACGAGTCTTTAACGCAAACTGTAAGAAATTTACGTGGAAATTTTCAAGAAGAGATTGAGCTTTAGTCCAGTCTTCATGAAGCTCATTTTGATCTCAGTGGCTATGTCAATAAGCAAAATTGTGGCATATGGGGTTCAGAGAACCCTATTGAGAAACCAATGTATCCATAACGAGTCACTGTTTTGTGTGGATTTTGGTCTGTACTGAAAAATTGGTTTGATCGGACGGGGTACTGCCGAGCCAGTCGTGGTAGTCATATGAATGATATTGTGTTCCATTATTAAATGACAAAGTTCAACATTTCCTTTAAAAACAAAAATTTGAAAAAATATTCAGTACTTCTTTTAAACCCGATTCTAATTTAAAGTTTTAACTGACCTATTCTACATTACGTAGGAAAATTCTTTTATTGTACGTACATTCCAATGTACACCATGAAGTCACTCATACTTTTAGGTGTTGAAATGGGGACAAGAGGAATAACAGTGGTACAAACAGCAGATGCTGATATCATGAAATGAGTAAAAACATTCTCCCGGTTGTGTAGAAGCGCACTATAAAGGAAAGTTTTCGAAATTTTTACGTTTAGTAGTAAAGTGGGCCCATGTGCCCCAAAATTAGGTGTGTACATTCAATTGTGCACGCGGTAGATAATGGATTTTCGATATTCGTACGAACGTGCCCTGGACTGTGTGAAATGTTGGAATTGAAAATGGGCGGAACCGGTCCGAAGGGAAAACCTCTTTATCTAACAACGGATGAAAATACCCTGAGAAATAAAACATTAAAGATATAAAAACATTAAATTTAAAATTAATAAATATAATATATAAAGGGTGATTTTTTAAGAGCTTGATAACTTTTTTTAAAAAAAAAAACGCATAAAATTTGCAAAATCTCATCGGTTCTTTATTTGAAACGTTAGATTGGTCCATGACATTTACTTTTTGAAGATAATTTCATTTAAATGTTGACCGCGGCTGCGTCTTAGGTGGTCCATTCGGAAAGTCCAATTTTGGGCAACTTTTTCGAGCATTTCGGCCGGAATAGCCCGAATTTCTTCGGAAATGTTGTCTTTCAAAGCTGGAATAGTTGCTGGCTTATTTCTGTAGACTTTAGACTTGACGTAGCCCAACAAAAAATAGTCTAAAGGCGTCAAATCGCATGATCTTGGTGGCCAACTTACCGGTCCATTTCTTGAGATGAATTGTTCTCCGAAGTTTTCCCTCAAAATGGCCATAGAATCGCGAGCTGTGTGGCATGTAGCGCCATCTTGTTGAAACCACATGTCAACCAAGTTCAGTTCTTCCATTTTGGGCAAAAAAAAAGTTGGATATCATCTCACGGTAGCGCTCACCATTCACAGTTACGTTACGATTCGCATCATCTTTGAAGAAGTACGGTCCAATGATGCCACCAGCCCATAAACCGCACCAAACTGTGACTTTTTCTGGATGCATTGGTAGCTCTTGCAATGCTTCTGGCTGATATTCACTCCAAAATCGACAATTCTGCCTATTTACGTACCCATTGAGCCAAAAATGAGCTTCGTCGCTGAACACAATTTCTTTCTTTCTGAACTTCCTTAACAGTGCACGCATTTTGATAATAAAATTCAATGATTTGCAAGCGTTGCTCGTTAATAAGTCTATTCATGATGAAATGTCAAAGCATACTGAGCATCTTTCTCTTTGACACCATGTCTGAAATCCCACGTGATCTGTCAAATACTAATGCATGAAAATCCTAACCTCAAAAAAATCACTCTTTATATACCTCATTCTCAGAGAAATGAGGAAATAAGGAATTAATAGGTTCGTGGCACTTGGCCACAGCAATTGTTAAAAACATATTCAAATATAAAGTCATAGCGGGTTCTATGCACCACCATAGAAGATATGAAGGATTTAATTTTACCTAGGATAGAGTCAAATATGTGAGAGGTACAAGAAGGGGCGTGTCTAAATTGTAAATATTTTCTAGGTTTGAAGTGATTATAAAAACATTTTTAAATATTAAATTGCAAATGAATTTGACTACCCGTATGGATGTTATATCGGTTTTATTTTAAACAAAGTTTATGCCACGTAGGCAGCAACGCCCATATGCCATGTGAATGCAACTTGTATAGAAGCATTGCCAAATATCAAATTTCCGATCATCCTTACAAATAAATACCTTAAACTAAGCGGTATTTGTAGAATTTTATGTATATATGTTAAAATTATATCTAGTCTGTAAGGATAATCTATATATATAAAAGAGTTGCGTTACTGACTGACTGACTGACATTCTGACTTATCATTGACCAGCCCCCAGACCAAACCGCTGAAGCCAGGGTCATGAAATTTTCAGGGTAGTTCCCAAATATAACGCAGACGTCGAAAGAACCTGACCATATAAAAGCGAAGTAAAACTGGATTTTTCGAAAATTGTACTTTTAAGGGGCTTGCGGGATAAAAATGGTACAAACTAAAGTATTACACCTAGAATAGTGACATTTGGTATGCAAATTCCTGTAACCAAATAAAAGCGAAGTAAAATTGGATTTTTCGAAATTTGTACTAAAGTATTACTAAAGCTAGAATAGTGAAATTTGGTATGTAAATTCCTCTGACCATATAAAAGCGAAGTAAAATTGGATTTTTCGAAATTTTTACTTTCAAGGGGTGCGCGGGGCAAAAAGGGATACAAGTTGTACCAATTTAAGTATTGCAACTATAGTAGTGAAATTTGGTATGTAAATTCCACTGACATCGTAGTTGCGCAAATCTAAATGGATTTATTTATTAGGGGTGAGTGGGACAAAAAGGGATAAATAGTGTACCAACCAAAGTATTGTAGCTACAATCGTGAAATTTGGAGTGTAAATTCCTCTGGCAACGGATAAAAGTAATACCAACTACAGAAGCGCTAATCTAAAAGATTTTTTTTTAATTTGTACTTATAAACGGTAAGCGGGATAAAAATAGTACCAACTAAAATAGTGCAGCTAGAGTTGCGAAAATTGGAGTGTAGATTCCCTGACTACGTAGAAGCGCAATGTAAATGGATTTTTTTAAATTTTTACTTATAGGAGGTGAGCGGGACAAAAATGGTACCAACTAAAGTATTGCAGCTATAGTCGAGAAATTTATAGTGTAAATTCCTCTGACAACGTAGAGTTGCAACAGAAATGGATTTCTTGATTTAGTATGTAAATTCCACTGGCCACGTAGAAGCGCAGTAAAATTGGACTTTCGAAATTTGTACTTTTAAGGGATGCGCTGGACGAAAAGGGATGCAAATTGTGTAAGTCCTTTAATTACTTAAACGCGGGAATTAAATGGATATTTCAAAATTTTTACTTAATACAACGATACGTCCCGACAAGAAATAAATGTGTTACCAAATAAAGTAGTTTAAGGGAAGAGCGGGACAATAAGGGATAAAAATTGTACCAACTAAAGTACTACAGCTAGAAACGTGAAATTTGGTATGTAAATTCCTCTGACCATATAGAAACGAAGTAAAATTGGATTTTTCGAAATTTTTATTTTTAGGGGGCGAGCGGGACAAAAAGGGAAACAATGGTACCAACTAAAGTATTACAGCTAGAATCGTGAAATTTGGTATGTAAATTCCTCGGACCACATTAAATTAAATTGGATTTTTCGAAATTTGTACGTTTAGGGGGTGCGCGGCAAAAAAGGGATAAAAGTTGTACCAATTTAAGTATTGCAGCTATAGTCGTGAAATTTGGTATGTAAATTCCTCTGACAACGTAGAAGTGCAAATCTAAATAAATTTTTCAAAATTTGTACTTATTATGGGTGTGCGGGACAAAAATGGATACAAATTGTACCAACTAAATTATTGTAGTTAGAATCGTGAAATTAGGCGTGTACATTTCTGTAGGCGCGCAACATAAATGGATTTTTCGAAATTTGTACATTTAAGGGATGAGAGGGGCAAAAAGGGATCAAAATAGTACCAACTAAAAGTATTACAGCTAGAATAGTGAAATTTGGTATGTAAATTCCTCTGAACATGTAGAAGCGCAGAATAATTGGATTGTTCGAAATTTGTACTTTTTAGGGGGTAGGCGGGACAAAAAGTGTTCAAATTTAAGAATTGCAGCTATAGTCGAAAAATTTGGAGTATAAACTGTGTGTAAAGCGCAATCTAAATGGATTTTTTCGAAATTTTCTTATAGGGGGTGAGCAACAAGGGATAAAAGTAGTACAAAGTATTGGAGCTATAGTCGTGAAATGTGATTTTTCAAAATATGTACTTTTTGGGAAAGATCGATGATATAAATGGTTGTAATATTTTGTTCAAAACTTGGTAGAAAATTATAAAAATTATACATACGAAGTAGTTCAGCTAAAATAATGCATATCGACAAGCACATTCCTTTGACTGTGTGTGAGTACTAGCTAATAGGAGGTTTCCAAATCACTATTTTAGATTTGTCAATATCCACCAAAAGAAAATTAAATAAATACTATCCAAACAAGTAAGGAAAGGCAAAAGTCGGGCGGGGCCGACTATGATACACTCCACTTTCCAACCGAATACAATTCAACTCGGTAAAAAAGTGAAAACGGGAAGAATTTTTGTATGTTTCCTAATCATAGGCTAATATGACCTGGTTCGATAGGTCAAATCGATATGATATCGATAACTTTCACAATAAGTTCTTCCAGTTCAAATATAAGTTATGCTCACTTTGAAGATATTCGGTGAAAATTCGTGGTTTCTAGGGCGGAAAAAGTTAAATCGGGAGCGAAATTTGTATGGGAGCTATATATAAATCTGAACCGATCTTACACATTTTTACCACACGTGTTTCTAGTTGAAATATAAGATGTTTTGACAATTTTGAAGAAAATCTCTTCCAATATATGGTATGTAGAGTGAAATTAGTCAAATCTGGAGTGAAATTCGTATGGGAGCTATATGTAATTCTGAACCGATCTGACCCATTTTCACCATGGGTGTTTCTAGGACAAATATAATATATTTCGCCTAATTTGAAGAGGATCTGTTAAAATATGTGGTATATAGAGCAGAAAAAGTCAAATCGGGAGCGAAATTTGTATGGGAGCTATATATAAATCTGAACCGATCTGACCCATTTTTACCACAGGTATTTCTAGTTGAAATATAAGATGTTTTGCCAAATCTGAAGACAATCTGATATAATATGTGGTTTCTAGAGCGGAAAAAGTCAAATCGGGGGCGAAATTTGTATGGGAGCTATATATAAATCTGAACCGATCTGACCCATTTTCACCACAGGTGTTTCTATTGGAAATATAAGATGTTTTGGCAAATCTGAAGACAATCTGATACAATATGTGGTTTCTAGAGCGGAAAAAGTCAAATCGGGAGCGAAATTTGTATGGGAGCTATATATAAATCTGAACCGATCTGACCCATTTTTACTACAGGTGTTTCTAGTTGAAATATAAGATAGTTTGGCAATTTTGAAGAAAATCTGTTGTTATAAGATTTTCTTCAAATTAAATAGCGTTCGTTCTTATCCCGAGAAACTTCGTTGTGCAAAGTTTCATTTGGTTCTGTCTACAATTGCGACCTGTATCGTGATTACAAGAATAGATGGACGGACGGACAGACAGACGGACATTGCTAAATCGATTCAAAAAGTGATTCTAAGTCGATCGGTATAATTAACAATGGGTCTATCTCTCTTCCTTTTGGGTGTTACAAACAAATGCACAAAGACATAATACTCTCGTGGAGTGTATAAACAGAGACGGATAAAATTAACAAATAACTGGCCATTTCGCGTGCGAAGCAGCGGGTACTGCTAGTTATCTATAAACTAATAAAAATAAGTAATCCGCATAGAAGTTATAACAGCTTTAATTTAACGTAGTTTAGGTTGATTTGTGCGGCGGTACTAGAAACCCGCCATATTTTGTACGCTTAAAGTGATTATAAAAACGTTATCATATACCAAAATATAGGTGATTCCGAATATCCGTATGGAAGCTACATAGGTTTTAATTTAAAATAGAAAGATGTGCCATTTGTGTGGGAGGTACCAGAAGGGACGTGGAAATTTCGCCCTTCGAGCTTAAACTACGTTTGGGAAAAATATTACCACATACAAAGTTTGAATTGATCTCTTAACTCCTTTCGAGAGTTATCGTGTACACCAGCCAGCCAGAAAGACAGACGGACATGGCTCAAACTGCTTAAAAAATCATGAAACAGATTTTGTCCAAACACACTTAGGGTCTTAGGTCACTCCTTCAATGTGTTGCACTGTTTTCTGTCCCAAATGATATATACCTTTCTACTCCGTAGAGTGAGGTATAAATATCATAATTTTCCCAATTCTTTGCTGCATTTCTACGTAAAGTCGACAGCTTCAATTATATCGCTAATACTCTGAAATATGATGGAGTATATATATATATATATGATTTGGTCGAATTTAACGCCACTTTTTAATTGTTTTCTATTAAAATTCCCATTTTCATTGAATATTTGTACTTTAATTGTGAAAGGTTATTTCCGGATTAATTTCGTTAATTTAAATTTCATTTTCACTTTCACGTAGAAGTAGTAGTTAATCATCAGTCCTTTTACCTGTTATCACCGTTTGGCAACTCTTTAAAACGATTAATATGCTACTCCTTTATGGGCAGGAAAGAAATATTAATAACGATTTAAAAAACCTTCATTTGTTGACTTTGTGCGGACGTTGAAGTTGTTTGGTATTTACAATCCCTTATGCATGCGTTCGCATGCAGATATAAAAAGGATTAATAGGTTGCTGTTTAATGCACAAACACACACACAGCTACACGACTACAACTACTAAATGCATAAAAATTACACAATAAATAAAACGAATGAAACGATAAATAAGAAAATCATAACGAAATGAAATTGAAATTAAAAAATCGTCAAGACTTTGGGTCGAGCGAAGCCCACATTCGCGTTCGGTGCTTCTCGTTATCTTAACTGATGCCACTGATCACCGCATAATGACGCAAATGTATGGGCCCGATGATGGCAGTCATTTAGCAGTTAAACAAATAAAACGGCTGTTACCTGTGTCTTTGGCATGGTCAAAATCGAGTAACATCAGCACAGTCAGGCATCAGATGCGCTTTGGCGCCGTCATCATTGTTTATTCCTTGGCTGAAGGGATACGAAAACAACAACAACTACGACTGAATATTCTCTGAAGATGTGGAAACCTGCTGCGTTTCTTTTATGAAATTTAAAGTTGGATTTATTACGCTGAAAAGGCCGCGTACAGAGCAGAACAGGGCGAACGTTGTTAAAGCTCAATTTTAAGATTAATGTGGCCGGTATCCTAAGAAACAACAATCCAAAAGGGTTATGAGAGAAGTACTCTGAATGTGGATTTAAATTGCGAATAACTCGTCACCGTTTAATACCACATCAAAATTTAGTAAGAAATTTTATAAAACCGAACTCAAGACCTTTTACCGTCTATATTTACATAATGAATAATATTTACAAATGGCATGGTGGTATTTATTATTTTCATGACTCCTGGTCCATGATGGCCTCCTTTAGAAGTCTACGCAGCGATTTTTCAATTAAATACCCGAACTCTTTAAGTTAATAATTCTCTGAAACGAGCTCCAAGTAACAGATTACAATGTGTGCGTAATGTTATAAGAATCTCATTGAGTTGCATATTGATCATTCCATGTCAAATTGAATACATTGGTGGCATAAGTACATAAGCAATACTTTGCTTGGTTTATATTTTGCGTATACATGGGCAGAAGAATATACACACCGGATTACACTAGCTGTAATACTTTTCCCCATTTTTTTCTTAAAAGTAGAAATTTCGAAAATTGTCAGCAAGGTAAGGGGAACCAATCACATTTAAGTCAGAACGAAAGTACCATGTTTTTTCTATTTGCCCCATTTTACCCCCTAAAAGTATGGGGTCACAAAGGTAAGGTGACCGCATTGCTTCCACTAGGTCTCGGGTTTGAATCGTGGCACGGGAAAAACTTGTTTATATTTTTGTATTGCTTTTATGAATAAACAATGTTTAATTTTAACAATTTTAAATTTATTGCTTAAATATACAAATTTATAGTTTTTTAATGTACTTAAAATATTTAATATTTTTATTAATTATTAATACTATAATATCAGTAAAATTAAGTAGTATCAATTTATTTAATACTAAATTTAAATTAATTTAAATTCAAAAAATCAAATTAATTTTTAGTTGAGTGTGATTCTCTTCCTTTCCATTACCGAAACAAAAAACTTCCTTCGTGAGAAGAAATACATTTGAATAGTTGGAATTCAAATGTACTACTTTCAAGACGCATAGAAAACACAACCAAAAACAAGTAAGGAAGGTTAAAGTCGGGCGTGGCCGACTATATGATATCCCACACTTAGTCATTATACCCTACGGTGTAGAATATAAAAAGGTCATTACATTTGAATCGGGTGATATGCGATGCAGCTATAACAGGAGAATATACTACAAATTCCATACTTCTATCTATATTCGTAAGAAAATTTGAACATAAACTTTGAATGGGAGCTATATACAAATCTGAACCGATCTGACTCATGTTTAGCAAAGGTTTTCTAGTTGAAATATTAGACGCTTTCCCAAATTTTGTGGAGTGTTAACTATGTGGTTTCTAGAGCGGAAAGAAACAAATCGGGAGCTATATATAATCTGAACCGATGTGACCCACTTTCGCTATAGTAACTTCTATTTGAAACATTAGCTGATGTGCCGAATTAGAAAAAAATCTATTCAAAAATGCTATTTCTAGAGCGGAAATAATCAATTCAGTAGCGAAATTTGTAATGGAGCTATATATATCTGAACTCATCTGACCCATTTTCACCGGAGTTGTTATACCCTACACCACTTCGTGGTCTATTATAAGTTAGTTTCGCGCTAAATGTTTGTAACACCAAGAAATAATCGAGCTACACCCACCTTTAAGCATACCGATCGGCTTAGAATCACCAGCTGAGTCGATTTAACGATGTCTGTCCGTCCGTCCGTCCGTCTGCTGTCCATCTCAGCTTGTTCGCACTCTACAGGTCGCAATTGTTGTCCGATTGTCATGAAACTAGGCAGAAATTATTTTTTCCGGCCAAGGACCATCGGTATTGAATTTGGAGGAAATCGGTTCAGATTTAGATATAGCCCCCATACAAATGTCGCTGCCGATTTGACATTTTCCGCTCTAGAAACGACATATTGTACCCGATTTTCTTTAAATTTGACAGAACATCTTATAATCCAACTAGAAACACGTATGCAAAAATTGGGTAAGATCGGTTCAGATTTAGATATAGACCCCATACAAATGTCGCTCACGATTTGACATTTTCCGCTCTAGAAACGACATATTGTACCCGATTTTCTTTAAATTTTGCAGAACATCTTATAATCCAACTAGAAACACCTATGCAAAAATTGGGTAAGATCGGTTCAGATTTAGATATAGCCCCCATATAAAGCTCGCTCCCGATTTGACATTTTCCGCTCTAGAATCCCCATATTGTACTCGATTATCTTTAAATTTGGCACAAGATCTTATCATCCAACTAGAAACACATATGTCGAAATTAGGTAAGATCGGTTCAGATTTAGATATAGCCCCCATACAAATGTCGATCCCGATTTGACATTTTCCGCTCTAGAAACGACATATTGTACCCGATTTTCTTTAAATTTTGCAGAACATCTTATAATCCAACTAGAAACACCTATGCAAAAATTGGGTAAGATCGGTTCAGATTTAGATATAGCCCCCATATAAAGCTCGCTCCCGATTTGACATTTTCCGCTCTAGAATCCCCATATTGTACTCGATTATCTTTAAATTTGGCACAAGATCTTATCATCCAACTAGAAACACATATGTCGAAATTAGGTAAGATCGGTTCAGATTTAGATATAGCCCCCATACAAATGTCGATCCCGATTTGACATTTTCCGCTCTAGAAACGACATATTGTACCCGATTTTCTTTAAATTTTGCAGAACATCTTATAATCCAACTAGAAACACCTATGCAAAAATTGGGTAAGATCGGTTCAGATTTAGATATAGCCCCCATATAAAGCTCGCTCCCGATTTGACATTTTCCGCTCTAGAATCCCCATATTGTACTCGATTATCTTTAAATTTGGCACAAGATCTTATCATCCAACTAGAAACACATATGTCGAAATTAGGTAAGATCGGTTCAGATTTAGATATAGCCCCCATACAAATGTCGATCCCGATTTGACATTTTCCGCTCTAGAAACGACATATTGTACCCGATTTTCTTTAAATTTTGCAGAACATCTTATAATCCAACACGTATGCAAAAATTGGGTAAGATCGGTTCACATTTAGATATAGCCCCCATACAAATGTCGCTCCCGATTTCACTTTTTCCGCTTTAGAAACCACATATTGTACCCGATTTTCTTTAAAATTGGCACAACATTTTATAATCGAACTAAAAACATCTATGCTGAAAGTGGGTATGATCGGTTTAGATTTAGATATAGCCCCCATACAAATGTCGCTCCAGATTTGACTTTTTCCGCTCTAAAATCCACATATTGTATTCGTTTTTCTTTAAATTTGGCACAACATCTTATAATTCAACTAAAAAACCTATGGTGAAAGTGGGTAAGATCGGTTCAGATTTAGATATAGCCCCCATACAAATGTCACTCCCGATTTGACTTTTTCCGCTCTAAAATCCACATATTGTACCCGATTTTCTTTAAAATTGGCACAACATTTTATAATCGAAATAGAAACATCTATGCTGAAAGTGGGTATGATCGGTTCAGATTTAGATATAGCCCCCATACAAATGTCGCTCCAGATTTGACTTTTTCCGCTCTAAAATCCACATATTGTATTCGTTTTTCTTTAAATTTGGCACAACATCTTATAATTCAACTAAAAAACCTATGGTGAAAGTGGGTAAGATCGGTTCAGATTTAGATATAGCCCCAATACAAATGTCGCTCCCGAATCTTTAACCGATTTTGGCCAAACTTTACATATTATATTTCACCAATAAACATACATGGTGAAAGCGGGTCACATCGTTCCAGGTTTCAATATACCCCCATACAAATGTCCTTTCCGATTTAACATTTTTTGTCAAACACATACATTTACAGGATGCAAAAATCCTTCCCGATTTCACTTTTTTACCGAATTGAATGGCAATGAGAATTGTTTTGGTGATGCCCATATGTCCATACTTTGGTAGACTACTATATAATTTGTATTTGTCTTTCGGACAATTAGATCAATTACCATATTATTTACCATATTCGTTAAATTTGACTAAAGATGAATTTATAGCATATAAATTATATGAATATAATTTATATAATTTGTATAAACTAAATAAAATTGCTCTCATAAAATACCAGGGTTTAGTAATGAAAGTGAGGTACATACGCAGGGAGTGGTGTAGGGTATTATATAGTCGGCCCCGCCCGACTTTAGCCTTTCCTTACTTGTTTTAAATTTGGCACAACGTCTTATAATCCAACTAGAAACACCTATGCATAAAGTGGGTAAGATCGGTTCAGATTTAGATATAGCCCCCATACAAATTTCGCCTCCGATTTGACTTTTGCCGCTCTAGAAACCACATATTGAACCCGATTTTCTTCAAATTTGGCTTAACACCTTATAATCTAACTAGAAACACCTGCGGCTAAAGTGGGCTAGATCGGTTCAGATTTAGATACCAAATATACATATTATATTTCACCTATTTCGTTCCAGATTTCAATATACCCCCACACAAATGTCCTTTCCGATTTTTTTTTCACCGAAATAAATTGTCTTCGAATAAAAAGTGGAGTGTATCATAGAGTCGGCCCCACCCGACTTTAGCCTTTCCTTACTTGTTTTATATTTTTATTGCTTTTATAAATAAACAATGTTTAATTTTAACAATTTAAATTCTTTTGCTTAAATATACAAATTTGTAGTTTTTTTAATGTACTTAAAATATTTCATATTTTTAATAATTTTAATACTACATAATATCAGTAAAATTAAGTAGTGCCAATTTATTTAATGCTAAATTTAATCTGTATTTATTACATTTATTTGCGTTATATACTAATTCATACTAAATAAATATTTTGTTAAGATTCCTATTGTCAGTTCTACTGAACTAAATGATTTGGTTTAGTTATTCACCACTCACAACAGAGGATAGCTGAAATGGTTAGAGTGCCGTAATAGCAATCAGAAGGTCCGCTGTTCCACACCCTATGACAACTCCATGTTAAATTTATTGGTGAAGATCCCAATTTTCACTACTTCCGAATCGCAAGATGAACACCTTTTTCACTTCTTTGGGTGCTCTCTTTTTGCTGGGGAATAAAGGAAAAAAATTCAAAAAATCAAATTGATTTTTAGTTGAGTGTGATTCTCTTCCTTTCCATTACCGAAACAAAAAACTTCCTTCGTAAGTAGAAATACATTTGAATAGTTGGAATTAAATGTACTACTTTCAAGACGCATAGAAAATTGTTTGATTGGTGAAAGATTTGATTAATCTTTCACTAATCAAACAAAACAACAAAAAACAAGTAAGGAAGGTTAAAGTCGGGCGTGGCCGACTATATGATACCCTACACTTAGTCATTATATCGTGTAGGATATAAAAAGGTCATAACATTTGAACCGGGTGATATACGATGCAGCTATAACAGGAGAATATACTACAAATTCCACGCTTCTATCTGTATTTTTAAGAAAATTTGAACACAAAGTTTGAATGGGAGCTATATACAAATCTGAACCGATCTGACCCATGTTTAGCAAAGGTTTTCTAGTTGAAATATTAGACGCTTTCAAAATTTTATGGAGTGTTAAATATGTGGTTTCTAGAGCGGAAAGAATCAAATCGGGAGCTATATATAATCTGAACCGATGTGAGCCACTTTCGCTATAGTAATTTCTATTTGATACATTAGCTGATGTGCCGAATTAGAAGAAAGTCTGTTCAAAAATGCTATTTCTAGAGCGGAAATAATCATTTCAGTAGCGAAATGGAGCTATATATACATATATCTGAACTCATCTGACCCATTTTCACCAGAGCTGTTTTTAGTTGAAATGTAAGTTGTTTTGCCAAATTTGAAGAAAATCTGTCAAAGTTTGTGGTTTCTAGAGCGGTAAGATTCAAATCGGATGAGACATTTGTATGGGAGCTATATATAAATCTGAACCGATCTATCCTATTTTTACCAGAGCTATTTCCAGTTGATATATTCGACGTCTTGCCAAATTGGAGGAAAATCTGTTGAAATATGTGGTTTCTAGAGCGGAAAAAGTAAAATCGGAACCAATTTTTGTATGGGAGCTATATCTAAATCTGAACCGATTTGCTTCAAATTAAATCGCGTTTGGCCTTATCCCATAAAACTTCGTTGTGCAAAGTTTCATTTAGTTCTAACAACAATTGCAACCTGGACTTTGATTACAAACATAGATGGACAGACGGACGGACGCACTATGATCCATTCAATCAATTCAATGATCCAATCCATTTTTTTGACAGAAATTCAAAAAAATTTAAATTGGACAGTGGTAAATGTGTATATATTTTCTTTATGGCAACACTCCAAGCAATCAAGAAAATATACTGGAGAAAATTAGGTGGCAACACCACAAGCATGAATTGTACTTAAACTTTGCCATTCAAAAAAATGGGATTAATTTTGATATAAAGCAGTTTTACAAATTAATTAAAATCAAGACTTAAAAGGAAAATAATAAAGTGACTATATTGTGAAAATTGACGGCAAGAGTTAGTGGTTGAAAAATTATATTTAACATTTTATGATTATTGTGGTCTTGTAAGTATTCATAGGTATTGTAATTTTGTGATTTGTAGAGAGCATAATCTATAAATGTCGTGGAGCAAAAGTTATATGTATGACTCAACTTGACTCAAAGTGTAAATGTGAAAGTGTTCGTCTGAGGTTGTAGTTTATGGTGGAATTAATATCTCGTCAGCATTTTTCGGCAAACTCCAAAAATTGTCATTTTATTTTAGCACAGTTTTTAATTAGCCATAGACATATATATGATTATATCTCTGAATTAGGTTTGTGTACGAGACCCATCAATATTTTATTTAAAAGGTATTGCAATTTCCTTTAAAATGGTATACAATATCATTCACCTTTTTGTACACATGTATACATTTTACTTTATTTCTTGAAATAATTATTTAAATTGCAGTTTAAAGTATACTATTTGTATTTTGTAATAATGTTTAGAAAAACACATTTCATCAAAATAAACAACTCTTCATTCTTTTAAGCTTTCATAAAATTTTGTTTTTGGTCACCCTGTACCAATAAAGGGTGATAATTATGTTGGTTATATATTAAGTTTATATGGGAGGTGGTAATGGGCGTGGTCCGATCGGCCCAATTTTATTTTTATTTTTTGCGTATGATATGTCTAGCAAATGTGCAAAATGACAAGACTGTATGTTTATTTTTCGACTTTATGCCATAAAAAATAGATTTGGGACCAGTGTGGGACGGATGGACATCACTAAATCGACTCAAAAAGTGTTCTAAATCGATCGGTATAATATACGATGGGTCTACCTCGTTTCCTTTTGGGTGTTACAAACAAATGCACCCTGTGGTGTAGGGTATAATTAATATAATTTCCGTTTTCTTGACTTAAGTCGGCTTTTGACGAATGGATATTTCTTTTTTGTAACCTTTCTTTATTTTGTTATTGTGCTAAGAAATTGCAAAAAAACGTGCAATTTCACAAAATTCAAATCAAACTTTCCACATCTTTCAAATCCTGACCATTTGAATATTGTATAAGCAGGTTACAACTAAATAAACTCACACAACAATTTAGGAGTCTCTGTGTCGAATATACTCTAAAACAGGTTTTAATTTCGTATGGGAAGGGTCACGCCCAATGTTCCTATACCGCCAATTGTTTGCATAACTACGCACGTTTATGGCACATGCACTCACACACAATTTCGGTATTGTAATAAAAGTAAAAAACATATTTACCCTATAAATGGATGTGGTGTCTAAAATTAATAAATTAATTTTAATTCAAAATTATAATAATGAAATACCTCAATTTATTTAACAAATATCGCAAAGCAAAATTGTCGTAAGAAAACGTGCGTATTGCAAATCTATAAAGATATTTAGTTCTCTGATGAAACCCTTTATTTTCAGACATTTTTATGCATGTTGCCATATCTTGCTGTGTGGTCTTCTGGGCATGAATAGTGTAGCATTGTTGTTCTGTCATTCGGCAACATTTAATGATCAGTCACATATCAATATTGATATGAAGGGCAATTTTTGATAATCAACTGCTGGAGGATTTAACACAAACTTAGCTAGATATGTGGTTGGAATTTTCTTCACAACCGCATAAAAAATATCGCCGCTTACCTAGTACTGATATCCTTTACATGACAATTAAGTGTGGGTGTTAGGATTTCCTGCACTTCTACTTCTTCTACTTCCATGGCCATTTGTTGTAGCTCTGAAAATGAAAATATGCTAAATCGCATAAATCTTTAAACGAAGTGTCCTTGTTTCTGTTTTACTTTGGGCAGAAATTTAAACAACTCCTAAATTAACTCTCCTGACAAAACAAATTGCAAAAAAATGGCACAGCATAAATATTTTATCAGGACACCAACTAGAACTTCTGTTTCTTTTTTCAACTCCTCCATCCATGGAGTGTTTACAATCACGGCAAACTGAAAACAAAACACGCACAAACACACTCACTAGTGTTGAAATAATTTATAAAGGCGGGAGGTGAGTCGGGTTCAAGTGCTCCGGGCCGAAAATTGCGGACTTTGGGAAAAAAGCGACAAACGCGAACGGCACGAAGTCCTGGCAACGTCAAAGAGAAGGCGAAAAGTGAGCAAAAACCGTTGGTGTGGACAAATGCCCTGCCTAGCAGTATGAAAGGAACCTGCAACTGTCCGGCTCCTCCCGCCAAGCCCACAAACTGCGGTGGCAGGAGAGTCGTAGTGGACTGAATGAAAAAATGGAACACTGTAATTGTAACTGAAATGACTAAAAATTTTAAATATTTTTAGTTAAATTAAAATGCATAATAAAACATATCTCAAGGGAGCGCATACGTTGGGTGATGGGATGGATGTGACTTCAGTCAAGGAAATGCTGTCATATTTACAGTACATTTCCGATGCATTGTGGGCCGGAATAAAAAGGAAAAATTAAGAAGTAAAATCATTGTAAAGTTCGGCCGGGCCGAATCTTGTATACTGCCAACCATGGAGCAAAATATAAAAAACAATTAAAAAAGGCGTTAAGTTCGGCCGGGCCGAACTTTATATACCCTTCACCATGGATTGCATTTCACAGAGGCTGTCGATTTTCGTAGAAGTGCAGTAATATTACAGGAAAATATATATATTTTTTGAAAATAACCAAACCAAAACAAATACAAATTTTGAAAATCTAATATTTCAATTGCAAAATCATTCAACAAATTTTTGCCGTTAAAGTAAAAAGTACGATTTTGGAAAAATCTTTTTATTTTGCGTGTCTATGCAGTCAGAGGAATGTATACACCAAATTCCATGTCATTTGGTCGGTACCATTTTTATCCCCTTTTTCCTATTTAACCCCCTTAAGAGTACGACTTTCTAAAATCTCTTTATTTTACGTGTTTCCGTTTCTTGACTTAAGTCGGCTTTTGACGAAAGGATATTTCTTTTTTAACCTTTATTTATTTTGTTATTGTGCTATGACGCAATTAGATGGATGTACACATCATTCTATCTGTAGCCGTTAAGTTGGTACTATTTTTATCCCTCTGTACCCCTGAAAGTACGAATTTAGAAAACACTTCTATTTTTCGTGTCTATGCAGTCAGAGGAATGTATACTCCGAATTTCATGACTCTAGCTGCGGTCATTTGGCTGGTACCATTTTAATCACCTTTTCTATTTTAACTCCAAAAAGTACAAATTTCCGTTATTTTACGTGGCTACGAGGAATGTATACACCGAATTTCATGACTCTAGCTGTGAACATTTGGTTGTTACTATTTGTATCCCCTTTTCCCCATTTGAACCCCAAAATGTACGAATTTCGAAAAATCCTTCTATCTTACGTGTATACGCAATCAGAGGAATGTATACACCGAATTTCATTATTCTAGGTGCAGCCGTTTGGTTGGTACCATTTTTATCCCTCTATTCCCATTTTATCCCTTAAAAGTACGAATTTGGATAAAATAATTTCATATTATGTACCTACTCAATTAGAGGAATGTACTCATCGAATTTCGTGTTTCTACTTGTTGTCGTTTGATATGTACCATTTTTATCCCTTTTTTGCCCCATTTCATCCCCTACGAATAAAAATCGTTCTTCTTGTTATCGGGGGAATGCGCATACCCAATATCAAGTAAGACATATTGAAACAAGCTTAGATGGACAGCAGACGGAAGGACAGACAGCTGGTGATTCTAAGCCGATCGGTATACTTAAAGTTCAATCCCCACCGATCTACGTCTTTAAGACGTATTTGTGCAAAATTTGGACCTCCTAGCTCCTTTCATTTAGATGCTAGATCGTCTTAGAATTTTATGACGATCAAAAATATATATACTTTATAGGGTCTCAGGGCGACATTTCAAGGTGTTACAAACGAAATGACAAAATCAGTGTAGCCCCATCCTGGAGGTGGAGGGTATAAACATGCATG